>JAJMAK010000188.1:0-30842 GCA_030572615.1 Metschnikowia lachancei | reverse complement strand
TGAAACGGACCTGGAACGAGGCGCAAGGTCTTAAGCAGAGGAGCTAGGTCCTGAAGTAGATGAACACTGTCCGAAAGGAGATGCGCAAGGTCCAAAAGGACAATAGAGTAGCACACAATGGAAGATGGGACGTTTCAGGTTCAAGGCGTACATCCAAGTACGGCAATCTGCCACGTACGGCTTAGGGGTGCATTACACTTGAGGAGAAGTTATCCCACTTCACCATGTACTGACTCACGTAGTCTGGTGATGGTGTGCTTCTTATGGCCCTTACTTGGACATACTGACAAATAAAGCCCAACACGAGATTGCTTATAGTTTTATTCAAAGTTATTGTTGTCTTGTTTTCTTCCATGAATGTTAAGCTCTTATGAACTACATTGGTAATTCAAATAAAGCTACGAGTCATAAAGGCCGGTTCGGGAACTCCAGCCGGGAACTCAAAATTGTACGAATTTTTTAACCCGTGACAATACATGTGAAATACATCCAGGCCATCTCAGAACAATCAATACCTATAAACTTTTAATTGCCCAAAACTTTCTTTTTTCTTCCAACAAAACCTTTTTCTTCCAACTTATCACCATGCTACTTCTTCTAGTTTCGCACTATGACAAGCTATACCAAATCTACTCAATGCTGAACACACCAAAATAACAAAAGCTGAGAGAAAACACGAGCACAACGGTGTTTTCAACTCTCAAACATGCCTGCTTACCGAATTTCAAAATGACTGAACTGTATTCAGTTTTCTTTTTTATTCAAAAATAAGAAAACAATTTGGTCCCTTTTTACATATCCAGGACGCATCCTGTAGGATGGGAGTGATAGCAGGCACGTGAAATTCTTATCGCGTGCGGCCGCGCAGATCACCAGTGTTTTTCTACGAAGGCCACTATCTACCCCGGTATTTGCCTTCTACAACATCTAGAAAATAAAGAGAAAACACGACAAACATAAAAAAAGACACGAGAATAAAATCACTACAGGACCTTTTGAATCCCTCTAAATATAATCGCCTCTTTGTTGTGTGTCTCTGTACCATCTGCATTTATAATACCGCGGCTGGCCTTCAAATAGGGTCTTTGCTATATAATCAAATCACCAGTCGCATTTGACCTCACAGAATATCAAGCAACGCATCTTCTAGGCGAAAAGTCTAGAAAAGTCCCAACAAAACAACAAAACAACAAAACATCTGAAAGATGTCGAAACTGGTTTCTGCTAGAGCATGGCTATATTCTTGGGGAGGCAATTCCGTGGAGGTACCGGCTTCAATGGAGGAGGGTGCGGCCCTTACAACTGAGGAAACACCAAAGGCAGACTTTGCCACAAACTCCACAATACCCGATGAGGGTGCTGGCGCCTTACATACTCCAGTACGTGATACTGAACAAACATCGATGCAACCGGAAAACACAAATACCGGCCCACACAATTATACCTCAACAGAGGGCTCAACAGAGATTGCATCAAACCCAGCACTAGAGAAACCAGCTGAAACACCAACCTCAAAATCTCATCCCAACACAAATAGTTACCCGCCGTCACAAAAGGCCGCTTCGGTACTAGAGCAGTCTATTAACACCCAACAATTGAAAAACCCAAGGTCACAAAATCCACCGAGATCGCAACACCTGCAACTACAACTGCACCTGCCCCAACGAAAACCATCAACGTCTCTCAAACATAAACTATCAACATCCTCGCTCAGCTCATATGCGCCTAGCAACTGGCTTGGTTGGGGCTCACGTATGTCCAGGTCAAATAGTGTCCCGGAAGACATGTTTGACAGCCAGAATCTTGCGGCACTAGATAATACAGAAACAAACATCGACGAGCACGAAAATGAGGACGAACAAACAAGACAGGATACAATAGAAGACGCTGTAGATGACCCCGAAGAAGGTACACATCCCAGTTACCTGGGTGCTCAAAAAACTGATGAGGGAAAAGAGTCCACTTACTCTCAATCTATAGCACCCCCGGGGTCCAACCCCGCCAGCATACTCGGAAGCAATGGCAGTACCTCAAGTTTGGTGGCAAGTGGGACCCTGTGCCATGACCCAGTAAAGACCCAGGACCCAGAAACCGCCTCCCAGGTGAGCCCTAGGAAAAAGCTGTGGAGTTTTTGGAATTCCGCCGACGATACCAACGAAAAGGGCGAATCTGTACCCCACTCCCGAATTACCAACACCATTCTCAAATCAACCCCTTCCCTTCCCTATCGGCGGGATGTGCAAAATAACCCCGATCTTTCCGGTCCGGCTGTAGCGGGAAATGGCCAACATCCGCAAGACGGACTGCTGAAACCAGATGATGCAGTTTTGTATAAGCCACACCACAGCGCTAAGGAGTTTAGCAAGATCAACACTCATAAAAACGAAAACCTTGCCGAAAACATGCTTGTTCCGGATTGGAACACATGTCTCAGAGCCCAAGATCACACAGGCCACCCCCTTTCAACAACGCTGCAATATTTCTCTGAATCTGCAAATCGTGGATTCCAAGGTTTTGATCTCAGAAACTGGAAGACCTACCTTTCGAGCATCTCTTCACGCTTGGGGCTTACATCTTCCAATGATCCTCAACACGATTCATCGAGTGATGACAGTACTATATCGAGTGACACCGCCACATCCACGGCACATACAGACGATGTGCTCCATCTGATGCAAGAAAGACGATACAAGCTTTATGGTAAGTCTTTAACTCGTCTTCCTCCTCACAAAAGGGCATGCTTACCTAATTTTAATAAGTACTACATTCCTCCCCACCTGTTTTCATTGGGGTATTCTTCCAAGCGGCAAAAGAAATCACCAGAAGACACCGCAGCAATTCAGAATCCGGTTTCCGTGTCAAACGTTGCCGCTGGAAATCTCTTGATAAATCCAAATGATTCGGGAGAGAAGAGGAAACATTTCTCTGACTTATTGAGACATAAAATTGGTCCATTAAAGAGAATCAACAAAATCTTAATCATCGGTGTACATGGCTTCTTTCCGACGAGAATGATCCGCCCAATCATTGGTTCTCCCAAGGGCACATCTTCAAAGTTTGCCAATGAAGCTGAAAAGGCTGTCATACGATATCTACTTGAGAACGACATGATGCATGAAGATGAGACTCATGGTGTGAGTGTCCAAAAGATTGCCTTAGAGAAAGAGGGAAAAATCTTCGACAGGGTCGAGTTCTTCTTAAAGATTCTCACTAAATGGGAGAAAGAGCTAAATGAGGCCGACTTTATTTTCATCGCGGCCCACTCACAGGGATGTGTTGTATCCATAATTCTACTCGCACGGCTCATTAAGAGGGGAATTCTTAAACACGTGAACATGAAGCGCATAGGTATATTAGGCATGGCCGGTGTGAACAATGGGCCCTTTTATGGTATTGACAAGTCCCTCTTCGTGAAGGCTTATTCTGCAATCGAACATGAGTCCATGATTGAACTTTTTGAACTCACGAAATTCGATAGCCCACAATCACTTGCCTACAAGGATGCAGTGCAGACCATCGTGAACATGAACGTCAAAATTTGTCTAGTTGGTTCAATTAATGACCAATTAGTACCTCTCTATTCAGCATTGGCATCGCATGTGTTTCACCCCAATATTTATAGAGCGTGCTATATCGATAGCTCGGCTAAAACACCTGCATTCATCAAGACTTTGATTTCTTTATGTTGCCAATTACAAAACATGGGGTATTTTGATAACAATGTCATTAAAGAAATCAGCCCTATTCTTGCAGGACCTCTTACGGGAGGAGGCCATTCCAAGATCTACAATGATGGCAAAGTATACGACTTGGGAATCAAGTTTATGCTCGATACAGATGACTTGGTGATACCAAGCTCCGATGATGATACCTCAAAGGATTTGGGTGACGATGAAAGTGATTCCGAACTCCCTGTTGCCAACAAGGTGTACATCCGCGAGTACAATGTGGGAAAAATAGGCTCTAACCCATACATTTTACCTTGGTGTCTACGGGGACTTATTTTCAATGTACAGAAGAATTGGAGGCCCGTAGCTCCTCAGATTACCATGTCTCACAATACGGTGCACAAGTCGGGCACGGAAGAAATCGACGAGCTTTACGATATGTTCGACCAATGGAGACCGGAAACCAAGGCTTTGAAAGATTTGAAGTTCCGACTCAGTGGAATTCGAGCAAGTAAGCTCTGACAATCATAGGAGAAGTAAGGCCTTTGTGAAAAAGAAAAAAAATCACAGCCTATGATGTCGTCGTTGGGTGGTGAACAGGTGTTCAGCCTTTGATGCATGATAACGCGTTTGGTGGACTGCGACCCGCATGTCTTGCGCAATTTTGTATTTCCGCACTTACTTTCTCGTGGCGAACATGTGACCCTACTTCTCCCCCAAGTACTATAGCATGAATAAACTTGGATGCTATTTTGAGAGGCATGTTTTAAAGAGTTGAAGACCAAAAACAAAAGAAGAAAAAAACCATCCCGAGGAAGAAAAATGAAAATGAAAATCATCCCCTAAGATGTTAGACCGTGCAAGTTGTGCGGCCCCGTGGGAATGAAAACGAAAACCAGATCTAACCGCCCCCACGAAATCCGCCCCTAAGCGACAGCTCGCCACTTGCAAAAGAATGTCTTCAAATTTCCCAAATTGCCACATGTCGGTAATCTTGGTTTCCTACTTTTGTTTTTTTTTTCTACTTCATTTATTCCACTATTTTCTCCACCATTTTATCTTTTCACTTTTTGGCGTTTATTTTCTTTTCTGCATGCCCATTCTTCATATCTCTGTTGATTGGGCCCCGCGTCTTGCTCTTCTCCGCACGTAAGCCAGCGCCCTCCCCTGGAATGTATTTTATGACTTTTTTTTTGCAGCAGGTGAGACAACGCGCCTGGCAGCCCTGCGCACAGTCCCAGTGCCAAGAGCGCGATCAAGATCGTGTCCCCCAACTACGCCTGAATTATGAGACCCACTGTGAATAATTGTTTACCTTCGTTGTCAGACTTAACCATTTTATAACATCTTTTTCGCCACAACAACCACACCCAAATTTTTAAAACAATAAAACACTAAAAAAAAACATTTAATATCTACAAGAATATCATGCCTGGGTCCCAAACTAGGACTTCCCGCAAAAGTACCAGAAAATCTAAGCCTACGCCCAAGAAAAAGTCCATGGAGAATGGGCTCATCACACCGCGCAGCATAGGTGCCGTGTCCCCCACAACAAAGCCGGAAAATGAAATAATAGTGAATAAACTTAAACAATTGATTAAGGTGGATTTCCGGAAGAGTGCTATCCAAAAAGAATTACCCATGATACCTTGGGAAGACGTCTGTGAGGCGGTCCACCAGCTCGCAGTGCCTGACCAGCTTACGTGGCCGGAACTCAAGTTAATTGTGATGGAATGGCACAGCCCTGGCCCAATTAATTTTCTGATGCTCGAAGACGAGTGCTTTGCTCGTGGTAGGGCACAAATTCATTCAAGGGTGATGGCGTTGGAAGAAAATTACGGCACCAAACGTAGGGCTCTTGAATGCTCGGAGATCTGTGCATTGGAGATTGCTAACGAATGCCAGTTTCTCACCTACCGTGAACTCTGTCGCTTCTTGTCCGGTTACTCCCAGGAGCATGTGCGTAACTTGGCGTCCTCCCACTTCCCATACAAGGTGCGCTGGTCCACTGGCGAGATAGAGTACATGTGCGAAGGGCTCCAGGCTGGGCTCGAGGCAGAGGATCTCTACCCAAACTTACCCTTTCGCAGACTTGGGGTTGTGCGCCAGAAAACAGTCAACTTGAAGAAAAAACTCAAATTGCTGCCCGCAGAGCCGAAAAACACTGAGTACGAGGACAAAATCGACCTCATCATCCGCACCGACTTGACCGATACCGGTATCAAGGAGGCCGCCCACAACGAATCATTGTCCAAGCTTATCAAAGACATTCAAACAACAATCGAAGACCGTGGTGGAAGCGAGGTCATCCCTTTCACAAAGCCCGAAAATGAGATATTGCGCTTGAGTTTACAGGACGAACTCACAGACAAACAATGCCAGTCGGAACTATTATTCCGCTCGTGGCGCGAAATACAACAGAAGCGTAAAGAGCTAGAATCTGTGCATTCTAGACAAAGCAAGTTTTCCAATCGCCTTGAGCGCCTTATATACGAGGCACAATGGTACTCCTCCATGGCTGAAGACTCTGCTAGGGGTAACCGCAGGAGACGCACCAGAACTGATGTTGAATTCAGCGACTTGCGTGAAGAAGCCCTTAAGACAAGAGAACCAAAGAAGGTTGAAGTCAAAGCCCCTGATCCTGATGCACAAGAACGTGCACGTGCCATAACCTTAAAACGGAAAGAAACAATAAGAAAAAAACAAGAAGAAAAAGAAATGATCAAGAAAGCTCGGAAAATATCCCCACCTAGAACCCGCGCAAGAGCTCACAAGACTAGGAGTGGGGAAAAGATAAAGATCGAAAAACTTCTCGAAGAGGCCGAATGGTTTCAGAGCATCAGTGGAGATGGCACCGCTGTACTGGATGGCTCAAAGAGAAAGAGGAAACCTGCTTTGCATTTAGTCCCCGAATTCAAAGAACGGCAAAAATTGAAAACAGCCCAAAAACAGCTCATGGAGCAGAAGAAATCTCTGAAACCCGAGCGTGCAAGGCTTATGTCTGAAACGCCTGTCACTGAAGATAGTGATGCTGAGAAGGAGTTGATGGATAAGTTTCAAAAGGTCATGGAAGCCGACAACCTGTCTGATATTGAAGAAATCAGCCCGTATGATCCCACTGACATCGATCACGATACTTCTGTCACCTTTGAAAACAGGTATTTGTTTAATGAAGCCATCTCCTCGCGGATTCTTTTCCCTTCACGCATTAATTTCAGCTCGGATGTGCTGGTCATTCTCCAGCCAGGGAATCAGCTTCCCATCAATAATACTTTGGCAGCAAATGTGATCAGAGAGCACGACAGAAGCTACAAATCTTTACCAGATACATTTCCGCCATTTCAAGTTGAAAATTCAGCGGGCGAGATGATGATTAATCCTCGGAATATCATTCATATCCGATATCTCCTTTATCCACAACACACAGAACAATATATTTTGGCAGAACCAAAGAGTAACGAACTTGACCCGGTCAGGGAAATCATCAAGGTATTCGAAATCCATTATGGGTTGTTCTTTTCTTATTCAGAAAAACTAAAGAAAATCATTATAGATGACTTTTGTCACAAGATGCTAACAGCGGTGGAAGACAATGACTTTCTGGAATTCATGTTCATCGTCGACAAGTGGAACGCATTGATGTTGGAACTATCTCCTTACCCAATTGAAATTGATCCAAAAATCGACATCAATGAAAGTTTGCGGGTATACCTTCCTGAATCTTACCTGTTCTCTCATGATATCAAGGACTCTAAACTTCAAACATTCTATATGGAAGTTCTTAATGCTGGTGAAGAAGCTCGCAAAAACAGAAAACAAACACCAAGCAAACCCATTCAAAGGAAGATGAGCCTCACACTTAAATCACCAGTCATTGGTGGTTGCCAAACACATTTGCCAGAAGTTTTCGTCTCACGATACCGCCATTTGAGACCTATGGCTTATTCAGTGGCTTTCATTGATCTGCTTGCTCACAAGACCACGATTTCGAGATATTGTGCTCACCAGTTACTAATGAGGGCGTATACTAGAATAGTTTCACCAAGTTCAAGAAAACTTAGATCTTACAAGGCTTTCTCTGCAGAGGTTTATGGCGAACTTCTTCCTTCTTTTGTGAGTGAAGTTTTGACGAAGATCGACTACCAGCCTAACAAGAAGTTCTACGACTTAGGCTGTGGAGTGGGTAACACCACCTTGCAAGCCGCTTTGGAGTTTGGTGCCGAGAAAAGTGGTGGCTGCGAAATTATGGATCATGCGTCACTTCTTGCAGCTCAACAAGAAAGATTCATGCAGAAGCAAATCAATCTTTTCGGCTTGAAATCTATGAATCTTTCCTTTGCGTTAAATCAAAGTTTTGTGCAAAATGAGGCTGTGAAAAAAGAGTGTATCGATTCTGATGTTGTGCTAGTCAACAATTACTTGTTCGAGTTTTCGCTAAATGTTGAAGTGGGCAAGTTATTGTACGGCTTGAAGCCAGGATCGAAAATCATCAGTTTGAAGAACTTTATCCCTCCAAGATACAAGTCTAGTGGAGAAGAAACGATATTTGACTATCTTGAAGTGGAGCGGTTTGAAATGAGCGACTACTGCTCGGTGAGCTGGACTGCCAATAAAGTGCCATACTACATTTCAACTGTGCAGCCTAAAATTCTTAAGGAATACCAAACATAAAGAATCTTCTAATAATACTAACAGGGCTGCTCGTACATTGCTTAATACAAACTAGAGGTAACCATTTAAAATTTATGTTTATTGTAAATCGAAGGCTGCCATGACGCATAGATATGTTGCTTTATAAAATACGATGCCCGCAACACGCCACAGAAATCAAGGAGAACTAAAAACGAATAAAAGATCAGCAATTCTACATCAGTAGAAACTTCTTATTCGGTTTTGATCTTTTTTCTGTCGGGTTTCTCTTCATCGGGATCTTGTCTCTCGGTTTGAGAGCTGCCGTTGGGCATTGGGGAGCTTTCCTTGGTGCTTGGTTCAACTGACCCCAGGCGGAGGCTACTTGCACCTTTTCCTCTTTTCCGACCGGCGGGACCCTCACTTTCTCTCGCAAGCGAAAGCATCAAGGTGCTAACGCGACGATTGAGTTCTTGTGGAGTTCTAGACGTGATGTACCAGTCGAACTTAAAGAGCTCACTTTGTAAGATCTCTTGCTTGATCTTTTCGCCCAATCTGTCAGCAAATATTCCATATCTGTAGACACAGCATAGAATGAAGCGATCTTCAAGCTTGGAGAAAACCCGCTTGGAGTTGTTGGGAGGATATTGGATCTTGAGATCCTCGAGCGGATCTTCCAGCTCTTCGATTTTAATGGCCAACAACTTCTGCTGGTTGAGAAGTTTTGCAATCTTACGCTCACTGGCCTCGATCTGAGCCACGTATTTCTCGTGGCCCTCTATTTCGCTATTCAGCTCCCAGAACTTTTTCGTGTATCTTTCTACCTCTTCGGCGTCTCTTCCAAGTGCCTCGGCTACTTCTTTGTACGCGTGTCTTCCGTACTTTGCACAAGCGTGGATATAATTGGTGAAGTCTCTTCTTGACCAGGTGGAGAAACTTTCCTGTAAAAGTTTTTCCTTCAACTCGAGTTCCTCTTCTGTCAATGGTTTCGCCTGTTCGATCTTCTGTTGTTCCTCCTTGAGTTTGACGTCACGTGGAATGTCTTCTCTCTCATCAGAAGAGTTCAAGAAATCTTCATCGCTGTCTCCAAAATCGTCTAAGGAATAGGCATAACCCACTGCCTTCTTATAGGCGAGCTGTTCTCTTTTCAAGAGTTCAACCAACTCTTTCGCGAAGAACTGATGGTCTTGTGGATGATATATTTTGGGCTGCTTCACCTTTACTGGGGCGGGTGCTTTAGGTTGAGCAATTGGCGCCTTTAACATATCTTTATAGTAGTTGTCCACAGAGTATGTCTGTTCCTTGCGCTCTCTTTTGGTTGGGTGGATCCATGTGAGCCCCAACTTTTCGTTTTCCTTCTTGGCAAAGTTCTTTCCGTTCCACTCGTAAACCGAATTGTCGGAGGTGAAATTCTGGAGATCGTCTAGTCCAAGTTTGTTAAACTTGGCGTTAAGAGTGGCGGTTTTCTCCCTACCCTTAGCAAGAATAGCATCGATATCATCGTCGAGCATAGAATTGGTTTTTTGAGCCTCAAAAACCGCCTTTGCGCCATGCTGAATCATACCCAACAAATCGTCGTTGGTGTTTCCGATGTTGGATGTGGATTGTCTGCCTTGTTGGATCACCAATTGATCCAATCTCAATTTCTGAGCAGCACGGTCAAGAACCTTCTCCTCGATGGCGTTTTCCGTGACGAAACGGAACACCTGAACCTGCTTCTTTTGCCCGATTCTATGAGCACGGTCCATGGCTTGCAAATCAGCTTGCGGGTTCCAGTCTGAGTCGTATAAGATGACAATATCTGCAGAAGTCAAGTTAATACCCAAACCTCCGGCACGTGTGGTAAGCAAGAAAATAAACTTGCTAGAGTCAGGTGCATTATAATCATCAATTGCCAGGATTCTGTCCTCGTGTGCGGTGGACCCATCAATACGACAGTACTCATATTCTCTAAAGAAGCAGTAGTCCTCGAGAATATCGAGCAAACGTGACATCTGGGAGAAAATCAACACCCGTGAACCTGTGCTCTTGAACTTCTTGAGCATTTTATCGAGAATGATCATTTTACCTGCGTTGAACACCAAGTGCTCGTCAGTGGTGAATGGAGGACCAGGTTCTGCACCGTCAAATAAGTATGGGTGGTTGCAGCATTTCCGCAATTGCATGACGATGTTCAACAAGCGGGTTTTTCCCTCACGTTTACCCACCACACCGTTCACGGCGTCGATATCCTTCTCTAAAAGTTTCTTATACCAGTTGATCTGCATATCGGTCATGCCGATGTAAACATTGGTCTCGATTTTCGGAAGCAAAGAGGTCTCAACATCCAGCTTAACACGACGCAATAAGAAAGGGCTGAGAACTTTATGGAGCTGCATCACCACTTGGTCCTGATCCTTGGCCTTTTCCGTTTGGCTATCGAACCACTCGTCAAACACCTCAGAATCGCCAAAAACGTCGGGAAGCAAGAAGTTGAGAAGCGCCCAAAGCTCATGAAGATTGTTCTGCAACGGGGTTCCCGTGATCAAGAGACGATTTTTCAGGTAGAACAACCGGATGATTTGTGAAAGCGAAGAGTCTTCGTTTTTGATCCGGTGGGCTTCATCCACTACAATGTACTGCCAGCGGAACTTCTTAAGGTGAGATTTCTCGCGTATCACCATCTCGAACGACGTTACCAACACGTCGAATTTGGCGGTGAGGAGCTGAGTACGGATGATCTCACCACGGCTTTCTTTATCGCCTTGTAACACCACAACATTTACTTCAGGGGTCCATTTCTGGAACTCCCGCAACCAATTGTTGAGCGTCGACTTTGGTACAATGACAATGAATGGCCCGTCCACTTTCTTAATGTAGCGCAAGTAACCCAAGAACGAGATGGTCTGGAGGGTCTTACCGAGACCCATTTCGTCGGCCAAAATACCCGAAAGTCGGTTCTCATGTAAAGAAATGAGCCAATTTAACCCTTGGATCTGGTACTCACGAAGCTCGCCACCTTGAATATAGCTGGGCGAGGTGGTAAGCACCGTCCGCTGTTCGTCTGGATCGCCCATATGTTGTTCTCCTTCCAAGAGTTCAGCATCCTCTTCCTTCTCCGTTTTTCTACGTCCACGGGCCAGAACCTTCTTCTTGGCGGGCGTGAAGTTGGTCTGGCCATCGATCTGCTTGATCAACTTCTTGAATTTGGCATCCTTCGACATGTTGATGTCGATGAAGTGTCTGAAAAGGTCGGTGAGGCCCAAGAGGTACTTAAAGCGTACGGTGGAGTCATCTACATCGTTCTCGCGAGCTGTTTTCGGTTCACAATTCAAGAGATATCTGTCAAGACGCTCACGAGAGGTTTCCAGGTCAACTTCGGGTTGTGGTGACGGACTTTGCGAGGGTGAGATTGGTGATTCCGAGCGTTCGGGTTTTGGCTTCGATGGTTTCCGGGGCATTTTGGGGCTGTTTTATGGCTGTTTTATAGCTGTTTTAAAGCTAATTTAGGGTGCGATGAGACGCGTGTTTGTAAGAGAAAGGTTGATGTGGAGACGAAAATTTGAGTATCTGGTTGTATTTCCAGTAATTGTGTTCCTCTTTTTCAGGGGTTTGTGGGTTTTTTTTTGGGGATGTTTTTTTTTGTGGGTGGTGGAATTGATATTTTCTGGTTTGCATGTATATTTTGCCTATGCAATGTATTCAGGCTTTAGAGATGTGTGGCCTGTATAGGAAGATGCGCGGTGAGATGAAAGACAGACAGAAACACCGATATAAAGACCAAAGATTTGGCCAATACTGGATTCGATGCAGGTATGATCTGAAGATATGCCGAGGTATTTTAGCAATTTTGGATGAAACAGGGGTTCAGGGGGTATTTTTGGTGATATTGTTGGTTGAATGTGAATTAGAATAGTTTCATTAAGTAATTGCTCTTTTTGTTTTTTTTATTTTTTCTGGGCTTTTTTGCATTTCCAGATGCCTCTTCCCCCAGTGTTTACCCCGTTATAACGATTACAGTATGTGGTGGCTTGGAACGATTTTAGACGGGCATCACGTATTGCTGCTTGTTGTGCTTAACGTTGATTCTTTTGTAATAGGTATTAAAGCAATATGATACTTTTGGTGTGGTTTTGGGCAGAACTAAGAAAATAATTGTTTATGATGAGCCATATTCGTGTTAGGTCTAAAGCCTTGGATCCACCTGGTGATATACATGTGCTGACAGAACAGAATAGTGTTTATGTTTCAGGTTTTATATTTATTTATTTTTCTTGAAATTAAAAACAGGGATTGAATTGGCATTTTACAATACACTCCAATTATTTGTGGGTTTTACAATATTATATAATATTTGCTTATCATCTATTAAAAGTCAATTGAAAATGAATTTCCCTTGGAAAATGCTTTCTTTCTAGTTTTTGTTTAATTTTCCCAACTCTTGAAGGACTCTTCAGAAAATAAGGCGGAAATTAATTGAAAACTTACAAACGATGTATGATTCACCGTTTATGGCTTTCCCCTCTCATTCTGGCACCTCTTTATAATGGTATTAGCCTGCACTCCATGGCAACATCCTCTCAGTCTATTTTTTTTTTTCTCTCCCTAACTCAAGAGTAAACTTATTGAGGCACTTCTTTATTTTAGTATATCAAAGAACTCGGTTTTTGTCTATTTTTCAAGTTGAATCATCAAAAACATTTCTGGCTACTGAAGGACATAGTCGAGTAAACGTTTATTGGATCTGAGAAAACTCCAGATCATTTTGGTGGGATGAAGACTACTCTTAGCTGAATCTCATAGCTGAATCGCTATACTCATTCCAGATTCACGACGTAGCCTTCATTCATGAAATAAAAGTAGGTACAGCCACTAACTCCATGGAAAACTTTTATCGGGATTTCATCTATGGGAAATAGACCACACTGCTTGTGGAAGACCAATTATATACTGAGATAATAAATTACACACCTGTCGTATATCCCAACGTTGCTTTTCAAGTATACCATTTATGGCAATATTTATATTTGAGGTGTCTTATACGTCGCAGAAGAAAATTCTAGGAAACTAGAGGGAATTTCTGGGTGAATTGACCCCCGTGGTTTCAGGCGTAGTTGAACTTTCACTGTTGAGAACCGTTTATTTGCAGGGAGAGTCCATTTAACCTTTCCATGACTAAATAAAAGAAAATTTTCCATCCTTGGCCAGGTGTATAGGCCCAGGTTTCTTCTATAAGCATTCCACTAAACTACTTAGGGCCATTCTTTAGCAAGACTTAGTTCATCATTTCTATACATACAGCTTACCCAAGAAATGAATTAATGTCCACTAAATATATAAAACGCTAGATTAGAACGTATATTGCATCTTATGTTTCCATACACTTCTTGTGAATTAAAAGGGTAGCATCTTCGAAATAATGCCACCCAAAAACCCACTTCAAAACACATCGTTCCCATCAAGTATTCCCCAGTTGATTGGTACTTTCCCCTGCTCTTTCAACCAAACATTACACTTGTGGAAAACACGCAGCTCAAAAAATCCTCTACGCGCAGATAAAGGCGACGGATGCACACATTGAAGAACAAGAAAAGCCACATCCTTCTTTGCCAACTGCTTGGAAAATCGATCTACTCGTTTCTGCGCAGGTGTGCCCCAGGCCATGACAACAAACCCCAGGTTGTTGACGTCACGTGCATAAGTGATGGCGATCTCAATGACCTTTTCCGTGAATTGCTCCCAGCCCTTGCCAGCATGGCTATTTGCTTTATGTGCTTCGACAGTAAGACAAGCATTCAACATGAGCACACCACTTTTGGCCCATTTCGTCAAGTTTCCTCCTCCGGGCGTGCCATTTTTCTGTAACTGCTTGTAGTCAGGGATTTCGAAAGTAGGAAAATCGATCTTTAGAGTCTTATAGATGTTTAAAAGCGAAGGTGGAGGCCGCGTGGGCTCTAGCACCAGGAACGCCAAGCCGTGTGCCTGGTTAAAGTTATGGTAAGGATCTTGGCCCAACACAAGACATTTGATGTCAGGAAGTGGCGTATAATGTGACCAAGAATAGATATCATGAGGTGGGGGAAACACGGTTTTGCCTTTTTGGGAATGGAGAAACTGTTTCAACTTTAGAAAATACGGTTTCGTGAGTTCTTTGTGTAAGAAAGCTAGCCAAGTTATGTGCAAGGTGTTAATTTCGAGGTCAAGTAGTAATGCCTCTTCTTCTGAGAGACTTGCTAGCCATTTTTGTTTGTCGAAGCGGTGTTTCAAACAAAATTCGGTGTGTTCTGGTGACAATTCATCTGAAGGGGAAGCAGCAGTCGGGGTATCACGGTTATCCGTAGTATTGGCACTCCCAGTACCCTTCAAGATCTCTATAATCTGGCCACTTTGATTCTTCTCTGTATTATCGTCGGGTTTTTCTGGAACTGCCTTGGTTTTCGCCACATGTGCTTGACCATTTTGATTTCCAATTTTTTTGTCGGTACAATTTCCAGTATCTCTTATGTTTGACTCAAGGTCTGAGCCCTTTATCTTCGTTGTAGCAGGGCACGATACAGTATTCACATCAACACCATCACTGTTGTTAAAAGTAGTTGCATCCACAGATAAATTCACGGGGACGTCCTGGGATTCTGTACGAGCAAAAAAATCCGTGATTGGTTTTGGTTTTTTCGTTGCGCCTTTTACCGAAGACCCCGGTTTACGTTTAGCTTGAGTCATGGCATTTCAGACACTTAATATTCCGGACTTCATGAGTTTTTCCGCCCCGCGTGCACGCTCGTGTTTTTGTTCGTATTTTTTTACCCAGACGCGTTGCGCGCATCACAGGCCAAACCTTTCAATTATCGTCTTATCAATTCAAATATATTCAATAGCAATAACAATACTCTAGGACTATCCCGCTACTACTATCACTAGTAACCCGTAAGGATCCCCCCCCCCTCGGTCCATTCAGGACAGCGAGAGGTTCTTTCCATCCGTCAGCGAACTTCGTCGCCATATCACGTGACAAAAACCGATTGCAAAAATGCAAGAATGCAAGAATGCTTCTATTGTTTTTATAACAATCTTTTTTTTTAACAATCTAAAATCTTAATGAGTTACAATATACATCTTTTTCTTGACAGCAAAGAATAATTTGAACTCTCCTTGTTTTTAATTTTGGTTGCTGTTTTTGGGAATTACTGAGGTTAGTATCCCCTGTTATGTTAGTGAATCGTCTCCATCTAAAAACACCTCTATCACTAGCAACAGTGGTCTCCCGGTTGCGGCCATACCAAGAAAATACCACGTGAAAAGTACTGTTTCTCGTTCGACCAACGTTAGCCAAGCCACGTAGGGCCATAATGAGTTGTTTAGTGGGAGACCGTATGCGAAATTGTGGTGGTGCAATCTTTTTAATCAAAGTTTTTATTGTGGTTTATCACCAACTTTATGCGTACACATTTTGCATCAAGAAGTTTTGGTGGTGCCAAAGCACGTGCCCAATCAGGGCCATACCGCACAACCATTTTATCACAAACAGTAATTGTACTTGCTGTTGAAAAGGTCTGATTAGAGGGATGAATGAGAAATTATTTGCCTCGATAACTCCACATCAATAATTTGCTTTGTCTTCTAGAAGTTGTCACTATTTAAGATATGTTTTTAATCAGGGTAATACAAAGTTTACGGTCCAAGACTACTTTTATTTAGCAGCAGAGTTTGGATGTATTCATTCACTTGAAGCAGTCGCAATCACACTGGCCTTTTTCTTAGTATTTCTTATTTAATCAGACAAACGAGAAGCAAAAAGAAAGTTCCCCTGGTTATGTCTAATATATCAGTACCAATCGATAGTTTGGGGTAAATTGGTGGCAATGGGAAGGACAATGTCTCGAAACGTACTTTTTTTGATCTCCAAACAAGGCAGAACATTCATATGGTTATTCAGTCAACGCAAGCTCTTCAGTCTGTGCAATTTGTTATCCAGTACGGATGGAGCATTATGCCGTTCATCGTCTGCGCACACAAAAACCACTGTCTTGCCCGTTGTGATTCTCGTTCTGTTCCTTCTCGCAAACTCTTCCAGACAATGAACCGGAATTTTTGGTCACTTAGAAATATTCTTTTTCCCGAAATTCATTAGGTGGCACAACGAGGGATTGTGGAATATGTCGCCAAATCGAATTTCTTTTCCTTGTTCATTCCACAAAAACATTGAAGACGCAGGGCTCATCCAATCATTACTTTGCAATTGCAATTGCCCTTGGGGACTAGCCGTTTGCTCTCGCAGCTGTTCGCGTATAATGCTGTGATTATCATCCCGCCTTTAGTTTCATTCAAATCAAATAGAATGTAATCAAGAGGCAGGCGAGGTATACTGATACATGGTATAATAGTTGAGTAAGCTGGAACATCATTGCGTTCGTCTCTTTCGCCAAATAATACTGCCGAAAACGTGTAATGACATTTAGCAAATCAAGGGCCATGTTCTAATGCATAGGTACAACCGTGGAATTTGATCCTCAAAATGATGTCCTAAAATAGCTTGGCAAAATGGTAAGGGTACCAATCTTCCTTGCGTAAATACATGCTGGTCATCACACTGTAGAAAAAGTAAAGCGACGCTGTCGCCACAAGTGCCAAGATACCACGTTGAGTTTCGCTCGAGATCACACTAGTCTCAGAAACCTCATAGTTGCCCAAATAAACAAGCAGAATCAATGCAGCACCTAGAAGCCCGTAGATACCGCCCACCAAAACCATCTCAACGCCAAACTGCCACAGCGAACCTCCACTCAAGTAAATGGGTTCGTTTTTGTCGTTTTTTGCGATGAAAGGGACCTGATTCATGAGCGAAAACAGAAACCCGCCAAGAAGAAGAAGTAAATACACGAAAAAAATCACCGAGTAGATTTTCTTCTTCGTCACGGTATTGGTGATGATGGAGGGCCCGCGTTTCTTAACAAGGAGGATTAAAGAGAAGGTGGTGGCAAAAGTGACAATAAACTTTGTGTACGCGTTTTCCTGGCGGATGGTGATTTGTTTTTGTACGGCCATAGCCAACCAGTCGGCCATCTTGAACACCTGATCATCAAAAGGTGCCTCCTCAAGCTTAAACTCGGCATGTGGCTCAAGGAAAAGATCGTAATTGTCAAAGTATTCAAACCCGTGTTCATCGGTTTTGCGATTTCTGCCCAGTGTATGTTTAGACGTAACACTCGACGGAGGCACAAGCCAAAGTTGCGGCACCGTCTGTAGCTTTAAGTAATTAAACACATCGGCGTTGGACCTATCTACAAGGTCGATTTCCGCAATATAGAGGTACTCCAGAAAGTAGTAGTCGGCAGTCCATGCGGCGGCTACTCTACGCAACACATTTTTCATTGTATGGCAGCTTGTACACTGGTGTTGGTCGTCGGTAGAAGTAAGTAGAAGAAGGGTGAAATGGTCACGTTCGGCAAGTGAAAATAGCGAAAAATCCGAGTTTGTCACGGGAATAATAAAGTCAGGCGTATTATAAGCGGCCTCTGCTAACTTTTGTTGGGCAACTAGTGAATCGGGTGCCGATATTGCATGTACCCAAAGAGCGTGGCATACAAATAGGAGGGCCAGAAGAAGATGCATGGTGTCAGTTACTTCTTTGAGTATGCTGATGTTTCGATAAGGAGTCAAAAAGTCAAGCTGAAGCCTTTTGGGGTTGTTTTTGTTTTTATTTAGCTGAGTTTTTGAATCGAATTGGCCACTTCGTGGTTCCAGATATTTATCGGTATATGGATGTGCCGTACATGTGTGGATGTATGGAGGTGATTTTTATCGGGAAATGCGCCTGACCCGGGATGTCGACGCGTGCATGTCTACGGGAGTTCATGGGTATAACGATGGTGCGTGGGAGTATAATACGATATATAGGTCAGCCAATAACTTGAAGTAACATGAAAGTAAGAATGGAATAACTTAGAGTTTGCCCACTTTAAAGAGGGGACTTTTCGAAAAAAGATGGCTTTTTTTTAAAACAATACAGGTGCAAGGAAACTATAGCTTCTAACGCTTATAAGAAATGTCTGAAAGTAGCATTTGCTAGAAAACACCCACCTGGGTGAATACAAGCCGGGGTAAATACAAGCCGGAGAACTGTATAACTTTAGATGAAGATCTTTGAAACCTTTTTGTTGGGTGAATCAACCAAAGGAGAAATATTTTCACTTTAACACAAGTTGTCACTTTAACACAAATTGTGGGCTAGGAACTTTGGGAATATCGAGGATCATTTCCTAAAGAGGATACATGAAAAGACACCTTCATTCGCTTGAAAATAGAGGAACAAATTTCTTATCGCATCCAAGATTTCTTTGCTATAAATTTCCCACCGAGAAAGAATGGCATTCCTCGGTGGAAAGTTCACTTGCCCTCCGCCGTCACCTGCTTTTCCATGGGTGATCAATTCATTTGTTCCCGTATTACGTATTACATTGCGTCACGACAAAGATCACTAGTTGGAAGAGATGTGCACTGGGCAATGACATAAAAAAACCATAACCTCTTTCTTCGGCTGCTTTGAAATCAACAAAATACAAATGGGATTTAGGAGCTTGTGTTTCTTGGCAATATTACTTTCTTTGGTGTTGGAATCACTATCATCAAAATGAATAAATGAATAAGTTGACAACTCCACGAATGGAACATCAACCAAAAATGCACGAATATGAAATACGTCAAAATCGCCCGAAGTTGGATAAGGTCCAAAAGACATTCGATATGTATATGTGCCTCTTGAGATCCTTCATTCACCAAACTATTTTTGATGATGCCAGATTTGATTTGCGGGTCGAAAAGCTCAAACGAACCCATGCAAGACTTGAAAGATCAGCCAAAAGAGAGACTACATACATCCATAAGCTCGACCCCCAGTTCAAAAACCCCCGAAGAATGTTTGAAGTCATGATGGACTCTGTGGAATTAATGAAGTTTTACAAACTTGAGAATGGACTAGCATAGAGCTCGATTCACAAGACTGTCCAGTTGAATGTATGTATCTTGGCTCTACATAATTACAACGGCTCCGGCAATCTTGCCATCAAAACTTATCCCACTACTGTCTTCCTACTCGAGTAATTCTTAAATTCTTGGGCAGAAATTTTCAAGAATTTGAGAGGTATGAAACCAAGTTTATTGTTAGTGTTTTTCACCCATGTCTTTACGGCATTTGCAACCTTAATGAGCTTCAGTAGATATGTCTCACTTTTTCAACGATAGCCCAAAGGGGTATTTGGATATGTAGGTAATGATGTTGAAGAGGAATAAATTTTAGAGATCCAAAGTAGACCTTTTCTTTCCATTCTTGTCATTGTTAAAGCCCTTTAAATCATTCCAGGATAACCCAGAGACTGGATTTTTAGAAGAAATGCTGCGAGCCAGAAATGAAATTGTTGGACATAAGGTGTTTCCTGACCCGCATATCGGTATAGTCCTTGCCCAAATAATGTTCATCTAAAATGGAACCGGAATATGAGATCTGCACGGATTTTATTTCAAAGCAAGTAATACATGAAAACTAACCGTTGCTTTGTCTTATTTATAATAAACACCATATATTTGGAGCCTTATGTATACTAATGGTTCCATAAATATAAATATGACCCCACAACCCTAAAAACGGCGCAACGGATCTCACCAGGTAAATTTTGCTTTACTTTTTTCCATTTATCATGAAAACTCAATACGCAAATTAAAGACTGAAACTCTTTTTCTTTCTCTATGTATATTTCATAATATTAGTATGCTAAAATCGAGGTACATGCATCTTGAAGACCGAGACGAATATTTCTTGCTTTGCTCTTCACAACGGAGATCGCGTGAAATCCGAAATTTCCCCAACCATAGATAAATAATAAGTAGCAAGATAAAATTGAGGGAGGTTCTCGTATGAAGTAAACACCTGTATTGAATTTTAAATACACGATGATTTCTCCTCCGCAAAGGTCCATTAATGTAGGGTAAAGGAGTAAACTTTGCCAGTGTTGGTTTTTACCCAAAGCGTCTCCCTGATGTGAGCATATGATCGGGTTTTCTATAGCTCTATAATTCTAGTTTTCTCGTGGTGGAACCAGTGACTGACAACCGCCTTTCAAGCTTCAACAGGTCATCAGATGTTTCTTTCAAGAAACAAACACATTTTATGACTACCTGGCACGAAAGGTGTTCATATGATTGGTAGAACTTTTCTGTGATACCTCAAGCCCTCCCTTTAGTAATGGCAAGCATTCGTTTCAAAAGAACTCCATAAGCAGGTAGTTAATGTTTGTGGGGAAATATGGGACTTCCATGTTTCTAATATCTAAGGGCATGACCACCATTGTAGTGGAAACTACCTCAAACCCCCTAAAACAAGCGCGTGGAATTGATGCTGTAACCCACACTTATGAACTTTATGGATGTGTTTTCCCGAGGATTCACTCTGTTTCGGTAATGAAGTCCTCTTGCTCGTCCTTGTTGATAACCAAAAACCCGAGCGTTACGATGACTGCCCCAAATAAGTACCATAGATTTACATGGAAGCCTTTAAAGACCCAATCGCCAATCATGGCCAATGGGATGGTGAGTGAGAGACCCACGGTAACCGTTAACGGGCTCGTCAACAACACTGCCTTACACCAGCAGAAGTCACTGATGAAGGTAATGAAAGCATTGATGCCTAGTAGTTTAATCACGTGACCGGTATGAGGAAGCTCAAACTTTTCCACGCCGGTGAAATGTAGCACCACTAAAATCGGCCATAGGAGTACCAAGCAATAGAAGCCAACAAACCCAAAGAATAGGTGTGTGTTAAGAGACCGTTCGCGTGCGGTATCGGGCCTGGTGATTTTGTGTTTAAGTAGAATCGTATAGATGCCGTAGATAAGTGCACCTGCAAGCGCAAGCACGTTTCCCCAGAGGGCGATTAATGGGGTGGAGTCCTTGGGAAGCCCTTCAGCACTAGAAGCGTCGATTTTGGTCACGATAAGGACTCCGGAAAACGAGAGTACAATTCCCAAAATCTTGTTGCGGTTGATCTTTTCGATGCGGTATAAGTACCCAAATATAAGGGTAAAAAACGACGACGTCGACAGCAAAATGGTCTGAGACGCCACTGAAGTGTATGAGAGCGATGCATTGGTAACAAGATTGGCAGAAAACCAGAGTACAATGAATTGGAGCGAGAGCAAGAGTGTCTCGCAAATTCCAACCTCGTCATCGTCTAAGTCCTTTCCTGACGCGGCACTTTCTGCCTCCAAGTCAACTATTTCATTCAGATCTGGAGATAAAGCATCTGTGCTGACGTCACGAGATGATCCGTACTCATGAAGGGGCTGTGAACAACTTTCAATATCTTTTGTGTGGTCGTGCGTCGCACAGTTGTAATCCAGTCTAATCAACAGGATGAATTTCGACACCGAGTAGCCGTGGTGTTTCAAGTATGGAACAAGATAAAAAACAAAGCAGCTGGTATTAATCCACGTGATGAAAAACGGTTTCCGGTAAACATTGGTCTCGAAAAGATCGTTCACCAAGAACGAGCTCAGCACCCAGAAGATGATCACCGAAGATAAGTTGGCAAGGCCCAACACCCATTTCTGTGCAGACGAAAGCTGGTTCTCATTGATAAAAAACGACCGAAGGAATTGACTCACGGATAGTTGGATGTTTCGGAGCATAGCCGTAGTGTACAAGATGTTTTGGTTGGTGTTTTCTGGGGTTACTATCTTCTCTATTGCTTTACTTCAGAGCTGAGGCCAACTACCGATACGGCACATCACGTGAGAAAAAAAAATCGTGTTGCGCGGTTTGCATATATGGTTTGGGCTAAGATTTCCCATCGCTTATCTTACGGGCGAGACAAATGACTCAGCAGAATTGATTTTCCAGACTGAAGAAAGGGCGACAATTTTTATTAATTGTTTTAAAGAAAAGAGTTTTTCCTGTATTTTTATTGATCTATGCTAAAATTAAGCTACTTAAGAAATAATATTTTTTGGTTCAGCCAGCATACTACTGAGATAAGTAGATCCGGCTCACATACCATGTATACAGTAATACCTCTGTAAGCCGGATTGAAGTTTTGCAAGGAAATTTGTCCGGCTTATGGCGGTAACAAGGTTTTTCTTGCATATAAACAGACCTCCTTCCTAATTAGGAAATATTAAGTATATTTATGCTTGCTTGGTTTCAATTTGATTTGATACACAGCTGTATGATTTAAAAGTAGTCGCCTAAATAATGTAGAAATAATTAAATTTTCTAGTTGAAAAAGTTAGAATGCGTTCTTGTCACATTAGTAAGATCCTCATCATCCAGCGTTCATCGTGCAGATCTATTTCAATGATATCAACATCAGTCAATTCAATGGAGCGGTTGCAAGCATTTTGAATTTGGTTTGTAATGTCTGTTGTAATTTCCGTTGTCCGAGACCAGATGGCAACGTTGTTCGACCTTCTAACGCACAGAGATTGTATTCTCCATCCGGTGTTCTGCAATGTTAATTGCTTTAATCGCCTTACCACAAGACCAATTCCCTTTGAGAGCAATTTACTTCCTTGTATCTCTTTCTCAAAGCACACCACTTTTCATTGTCCATAGGTCGCTTGGTGTTTCCCATGGTGCCAGCAATGGAGGTTCGCGTTGGCTCCAAAATTTCCATAAATCACGAGAAACTTGCGACTCTTATACGGTAATGATCCTTGACGTGTCTGCTGGCTTTTCCTTGTTTTGGGGCAACTCAGCGTATCACAGGTGTTATTCGGGCAATATTTCGTCCTGAAATCCAAAAAACAATACCCCCTTTAAGTTTAAAAAGCTCCGTCTTATCGAGAAACGAGGTATCCGAGTAAACGGGGCTTTCTTCCATACTTAAGAGTTAACTATGGTCAAAAAAAAAAAAAAAAAAAAAAATACAGTCGTGTGGCGTTCCGTAAAAACGAAGTTCCGTCTTATAATATGTCCGGCTTACGGCGGTATTACTTTATGTATATCCGCAAGGCATTTCGATTCGCATGTGAGAGTATTGTGCTTATGAACTCCAAAAGTCATTCCTTGCAACGCTTCTAAGTGTATCCCCAAGTCGAGTGATTTTGTGCCGTCATTAAGCAAAATAGCAGGAAAAGACGTATGGACTTCTCGTACGTTTAAGTCACTTACTCTCTGGTTGTCACTATTCTTTCGTTTAGTCTATCCACATGGCAAAGGATAGTGGGAATCTTCTTACATAAATGAGATCACGAGTGATGACCGATACAAGGGGGATTTATCTTAGTAAGTTTCTTTGTTCGTTTTGACTAATTTATTGCCAGAAAAAAAAAAAAAGAAAAAAGAAAAAAAAAAGAGGAAAGAAATGCTTTCTCGTGTAGGTGACCGGCTTTCGACAAAATAGAGTATATGTTACAGGAAATAGTACAGGTTGAAGGTGGAAGAAGTATAACAGCAGGATATGGGAAATAAATTGGATGGAAGCAAATCATCGAAAAACCGAATGGGAAATTATCCCCGTGATACTTCCTTTAAGCCTGTGTGAGGTAACATCTCAACATAAGACATCTCAAAAATACTCCCTGAGAAATATGTCTTCAGGGATAAACTTTCAAGATACAATTCAACATTAGTTATAAGTCTACTCTGGAATCTTATTCTGCACTCTTGCCATTCCTCATTACCTGGTCTACCTGACAGTAACCAAATGGTGTTCTTTTATTAGAGCCCAAATACCCACCGTAGCAAGGTGAGCAAATGGGTAGGTGGAAGTTCTAAATTATACTACAACCCCTCTAGACTGGTTTAACATTAGATAAAACATTTCTCAAAATTAAATAGTCTCAAGAGGAAGAAAGCAATTTTTCACTTCCCGATATCAATTTTATGTTTCCGCACTTTTTGCAAGAATTTATAAAATTCGAAAAAGAAAAACTATTAAGTAATCGCCGGGAGCCGAATAAAATTGTATGAGTTGAACATTTCTTAGAAATTGCCTAGCAAAACCAATCAAAGCATAAGAGCTACCTGTAAGTACAGATAAGAAAATAACTTCTCCCCAGGTCTTCTTGCTTCGTGGATGATCATCACATTCGGATGTATGCGTGTCCACCATGACTCAAGTGAGGCATTTGACACGACCTAGACGTGAAAGCACTTAACGAGAATATTGAAAAAGGAAGCATTTGCCGTTGAAAAAAGGGTCTTTAAATATTCCTTAATTATAGTTTAATTTGAAAGTTAACTGTTTTAATTTTTCAGCAATCTCCTTTCTTTGTTCCAATACCATCTTCGCACATCAGTGTCGCAACATCTTAAACTTACATTTACAGCCTGCCATACACCCACTTTTCCAATTTTCGATCAAAACTATCCAATTTTATCGTCATAGCGAGGCAGAAAAGACAATCCTTTTCCTATTGCAGTGACAAAAAATAGAGAAAATCCATTTTTTTTTTTTTTTTTTTAAAAAATCTGGTTTAATAAGGGTGACAGAAAGTCTACATACACTGTCATGCCACAACCTATGAGATAATGCTGTTTCATCACGTATACTTGGCGCATTTAACTCTGCGTACATCAGGGTAAGCCGGCGATCACGGTGGTTTTAAAAAAACATTTGTGTTTCAGGATGCCGTTATAAAAACGACACAAAAACATGATCTCCTCGAGTGATCATGTAACACATGATTTAGAAGAATATTCTTAGGAACATAATGTGCTAACACAACGCGTCCGTGATAGTTTAGTGGCTAGAATCTTTGCTTGTCGCGCAGAGGACCGGGGTTCAATTCCCCGTCGCGGAGTTTTTTACCGTTTCATTTTTTTGATTTGGACAATTCAATAGTCTTCACAAGCTGGCGAGTCCTGTTGGCACTGTAAATAAAGAACCGCTCTATTTGCACGGGTCGATTAGCACGGGATTTGCTTGAAGAGGTATAATGTTCTGCATATAGATACATCATTTCGCGGAAAAAAGATTTTAAAGACGACTCATTTTTCAAGATTATGCTTCTGATATAATAGTTTTGGAAGGTTCGGTTATCTTCAATACTCCACATGCATAATGTACTTGGTTCTAAATACTCCTTGCTCTTTCGATTGGGGGCCCAAAAGGCTTTCTACATTTCTTTTCTCTGGGAAGAAACTCTGCCGCGACCCATCGACATCCGTCGTGTCTCAACCATATTTTTATTGTTGCCAAAACGTCATCTTAGCAACAATATATCCACGCCAATCAATACTGGCCTGTATATACCACAAGATGAATAAAGCCGCGCGCAACCTCGTTCTTATCTAGCCACTGTAACCACTAGCATCTGTTGCGGCCACCTCCAGCATTCTAAGCCAGTATCTCTCAGCGAAGAAAATAACCCAATTCCTTAAAGCCAATAACCATTCCACAGTTCTTTTCCAATACGCCAAGGCTTTTAACTCTCTTGCCTAGTTTCATGATATTTTCGTCGCTTTAGAACCAATTTAGGCCTGCAGGCAGCATGTAACCACCGGGGTCTTGCGTCGGCCACGGGCTTTGTTACGCACCAAACGAGTGTGGGCATCTGATCAGACCACAGTCTGGGGCAACACTGAAGATACCCAAGTCTCACTGTGATTTTCTTTTTTCTTGCACTTCAAATCCATAACATTTTTGGAAAAGAAACCCGAAACACTCTTTTCAGGGGATATAGACATTTCCCATAGGTCAAAAATACAATAAAAGGGATCCGAAACCCAATCAGAAGACATCAAAAAGGTCCGCATTCTCATCTAATACAGGCCCCATCCATTCCCATTTTTAGACTCAGGAGTAGGCACGGGTGCAGCATCGATGGCAAACCATTAATATTAAACCCCGCGGAACAAAAGACACAAAACCATAACCATATATCATGTTCAAGCTTGGAATACGCCAGCCCAAGGCCAAGGTTGTTACGGGTACCGTTGTCATGATGGACGACACGAACAGTCATGGTCTTCAAAAAAACGAGGCTCAGGCAAAGCATAGTGATCACCACGACGATGATGATGATTCAAGGCAAGACACGAAGGATGAGAATAGCCGGGCGCCCCCTGAAAAAGAACCCCAACTAAAGAAACACCACACGGGTATTATCCTCCACCCGCAGCCCGAGGATGACCCAAACGATCCTTTAAATTGGCCCATAATCCGTAAAGATCTCTGTTTTTTGATCATTGGATTCCAGACATTTCTCGGAGGCGGACAGACGCCTATACTCGCGGCCGGGTTTCATAAGTTGCTGGTTGAATTCGGCAAATCTCCTGCGGTGATTTCATATTTGGTGGGAGCTGTCATGTTGGCACTAGGAGTCGGGTCTGTTTTCGCCAGCCCCACGGCAATTCTCTATGGAAAACGTCTAGTTTACCTTTTAGGTATCGTCATTTTCTTCATAGGAACAATAGTGTGCGCATCCTCCAAAAACTATGGCGCCTTGATGGCCGGACGTATCCTCACGGGGTTCGGTGCTTCACCCACCGAAAGTTTGGCATCCGCTAGTTTAAGCGAACTCTATTTTCAACACGAAAGGGCATATAGAACGGGTCTTTACACACTCCTTCTTCTAGGCGGAAAGAACATCTTACCTCTCCTTTCGTCGTTGGTATTCCAGCACTTGAGCAGGCATTGGCTCTTCTGGATTCAACTGATATTCTTGGGAGTGAACTTGGTGCTCACATTTTTGTTTGTACCAGAAACTTACTGGGACAGATCTTCAACCCCATCACCATCGATGTCCAAGGAATCTGAATGTACTTCGTCTCATCTGCTAGATAGTAATACGTACGGGGTTCATAGGCACGACGAGACGCAACCATATAAACCTGAACTGACGTCTACTGGTAGTCTTACATCTTCACATGACAGCCACGTGTCAGAGACCATTGGCAATCACAAAAATACCGGAATTTTTCTAGCCCCATCGCTACCTAGAGATGGTAGTACCAGCCCAAGAACCGCCATCGACGAGGGGGCATCAACCAGCACATCCGTCCCCAAGAGTTTTATACACAGACTTCATGTGATTTCGGGTAGACACTCAGCAGATAAATGGTGGATGGTGGCGCTCCGACCCATGTACTTATACACGTACCCTTCGGTGCTTTACGGGTCACTAGTGTACTCGCTTGCCGTGGTATGGCTCATTGTCATTTCGGAGGTTCTCAGCGAGACATTCCGGGCAAAGCCATACGGATTTTCTGCGCAAACGATTGGGTTATTCTATGTATCGCCGTTTGTGGGTGGGATTCTCGGGTCGCTCTGCGCGGGGATTATTGGCGATCGTGTCACACGCATCGTGGTCCGAAGAAATCATGGTGTCTACGAACCCGAGTTCCGGTTGTTGATGTTGGTGCCATCGACCATATTCACATGCATGGGACTCATGGGATATGGATGGTCTGCGCACGAAAAAGACCCCTGGATTGCGCCAGTGATCTTTTTTGGGTGTCTCAGTTTTGGCTCATCAATGGCATCCACAACGGCAATAACATACACCATCGACTGCTATAAGATGTTCGCTTCCGAGGCATTGGTGTCATTCAACTTTGCCAAGAACGTTATTGGGTTTGTGTTTTCGCTCTTCAACAACGATGCATATGCAGCTATACATGGAAAGAAACTCTTTGTCATCTACGGCTGTGCGCAGTTGGTTATCAGTTTGCTAGGGATCGTGGTTTATGTGTTCGGCAAGGTGTTCCGATCATGGACGGACGACAAGCAAATTCTCAAGAGTTTGTATCATGCAGACAAGTTTATTTCCGAAACGAAATAGGACCTCGCCTCAACTGAAGATATTCAGGACTCTTATATATTCATGCAATAAACAATCAGTATACGCAGCGTGGTAGATACACAATCGCTAGATCCAGTTAATTATGGAGGGATCGAACACATCAAGAATTTGACTATTGGTATGCAAGTAGTTCGTAAGACGGTCGTGAAACAGCACGCCATTCCACACGTCCCCATCAACAGAAGGCATGCCCAACTTCTCGATGACAATGCCACTTGCAATGTTACCCACGATTGCCGCAGCGAGCCAGTCTCCAGAAAGTTCGAGAGCCGTGATGAATGCACCACAGAAAGAGTTGCCTCCTCCAGTTACATCCACAACATGTTTCTGGTGTTGATGGTATGCCGGGAGCATGATGGAAATGTCACGGGTTTTAACAAAACAGCCCAATTCACCACAACGAAGAACGACACCGCCATGTTCTGGCGAACTGACCAAAAATTTCAGTGCCAAAGCCTCGATTTCGGCAGCAGATCGCGGAGGTACATCCATCAGGTAGAAATCTGCTGCCTCTTTCAAGTTCGGCGTGAAAACATCGACCTTATGTAACATCGCATGGAGGCTATCGAGGTTTTCGGCTACGCATACCTCTGGAAATGGCTCAAAGATGTACTTGGCATCGGCAAGCTGCTTTCCTGAGCGAGTCCGCGCTTCACGGAAAGTGTCGATGGTTTCTTCACATCGTTCAATAGAGCAACAGAAATGGAAACTACGCAGGTCAATCAAGTTCGCTGTGTCAAGGATATCCCGAGCCACAATGCGTTTTTTTGGTGTTCGATAAATAAATGTCCGCACGCCGTCTGCCCCATAGATGTTTGCCCCGCGTGTCGTGAGCCGTTGGTCATTGGGCCTGAAAATGGCGCCTGACCCCCACGTGGAAATCTCCTCTTCGATCTCCACAGGAAAATCGGTACCCTTATCAATGATGCCACAAATTTGCTTTCCTAACTTAGCACCTGCGGCCACACGCCCGCCTACAATCGCATATGACGCACCACCCCCAATGATATTGTATTCGGGTTCACGGCCGGCCGAGGGCGCATACTGGTTTTCATCGATGATGAAAAGTCCTAGAGTCGTGAGAAGAGGAACATCCACATTTGCCTGAGCCATATCTTTATTTCCTTTGCTATGTTTTTGCTAAGTTTTGCCTTGGTTTTTCCTGAGCGGGTTTGCTTACCTCTGTTGCGAATGATATCGCCAGTGAGAGGAAAAAGCTCCCGCGCTGGTGCATCAGATTTAAGAGATCGGATCTTGATTCTTGCGCGGCAAAACACGAATAAAATCCAGGAATACAATTATAGTAAAATACCCGTCTGTTCCAGTTCTGTGATGGTGTATCAAAGACGCAACAAAAGTTAAAAAGCGGAACGTTATAATCCCAAGAAATATGCAACTCTTGAATAATTGCCAAATGAGTCCTGGAAAAATCACTGATTGCAATGGAAGAGGCTTATTTCAGTGCAACTAATTTTTATATTCCTTTTCGCTAGTAATTTTCGATTTTATTTTTGCTCCATTATGAGAATTCTTGCTGTGTTCCATAGTTTTTTTTTTTTTGATTTTGATTTTAATTTTTTTTTTTGAAAATTGAAGATACCAGAGTTATAGTTTTGATTATTTTTCTCGGGTGTCGGGCGATTACTTAACAGTGTCGGGCCCCCAAATTTACAAGGCCTAAGACCAGATCACCTCCACAGAAGAACCTTTCTCGGTTTATAAAATTGATCGCAGAGAAGAAGAAAGAATCCAAACTGGCCTTATTCTTGAAACATTAGACAAATGATTTTCATATGCGATCTCGATTTCTGCCCAATTTGAAAGTATACTCGCCGAATTTTGGACTTTTGGTGCATAAAGAAGCAAAACACATAAGGAGCCGAGTTTTCAAAAGTCTACAGATCCACCAAATATATAGAAATAGACTGAAAAAGTGTTGGAACATAATACGAAGCATCATAACCATCCGGGTCTTTTGAACATTGTGCCTTTCCCCATATAATAACAGTTGTGTGCATTCCTTCAGGTAATCCAGAGTTACTTGAATCTTTTATTTAGTCACTGTGTAATTTTTATCACAGGCAAATTAAATCATGGAAGGCTTATGAGGGACATATCAATGGGAGTGGAGGTTCTCAATGTACCTACTAAGGCTTGAAACACTATTTATAATAGTGACAATTTACGCATACACTGTCAAGATCGCAGCGGTGTAACATAGGAAAATGCAGGAAGAAAAATACTGGATTTGTTTCGGAAGAAGACTAATGAAATAATCTCCATAAACGTGAGAAAATCTGGAAAAAAAGTGGGTTGAAAGGCAAAAAGGGTCTAATAACAAGAAGACAGAGAGGGACAAAAACAAAAAAGAACTCCGATACGGGGAGTTGAACCCCGGTCTCGACGGTGAGAGCGTCGTGTGCTAGCCGTTACACCATATCGGATTTTTATATTTTTCCTTGTTGCTGCATGTATACGTTGGCAGGAGCGTCGTAGAAAACATTTTTTTCTCCCAAAACTTTCCACACTGTCGGGCGAGTTTATTGTTCCAGACGCCGAGAGGCTAATGGAGATAATGAGCTTCAACCTCTTCTGCATAGGCAAATGAAGAAGATGTTGGAACATACTAAGGTTCGGATAGGGTGACGTGATCTACAGAGCGGCTAGAGTAAGGAGGAAGGTATAGGGCTCGGGAGAGCTGGATAACTTCATTAATCCGTACTCTATCCAGATGTGTTTTCAGGTTTTTCTCTATTTTTTTATAGTTTTTGTG
>JAJMAK010000187.1:0-31063 GCA_030572615.1 Metschnikowia lachancei | reverse complement strand
CCTAGAAACTGATCAACTTCATGATACTATAACCAACAGTGACAATGATGACATAGGCGATAACAGAACTAGGAACACCACGAGTGATAAAAGTGTTGACGGTCAAGTAAGGCTTTCCAAACTCGTCCGTCATACAAATCGCCGTCACATTAGGGAAACCAGATGTAGGTAAACCCATGGCAGCGGAACAAAGAAGTGCACTTGCCATGATCAACATCCGAGGATGAGGATCATTCATTTTGTTGCCGATTTCCGATACCAAAGGAATGACAATGAGCGCTGCCACAGTGTGACTGACAAAAGTAGCCATGGTCAAGATGAGCAAACCAAAAGTCAAGGTCACACCAAACAACGAGAATCCCTCAACCTCTTTTTCAATTGTCACGGCAATCGTAGACAATAAGCCCGAAGAAGCCACCGCCTTACCCAAAGCGGTTCCACCCATGGCCAAAACAACAATGTTCCATGGATAGTTGTTGAAATCTTCTGTGGTAAGCAATCCCGGTCCAAAAAAGAGAATTATGGGAATAAGAGCAATGATACCCATTTCACCAAAGATTCCCTCTAGCTTTGATGCGAAACACCACAACAAGATGGTCGAGAGAGACACCGTGACAATATACCATTGAACACCAGTAAACTTATCGTCCATAGTTCTGATTGGCACAAGTTGTGTGTTTTTAGAATTGCATTTGAATGTCATCAACAAGAACATCCAGATGCCAATCAACGACAACACGCAAACAGGAAGCGCAATAACAAACCACTGACCCCAAGAAGGTTGGGGATCCATTGCACCAATTGCAATCATATTTTGAGGAGATGCAATTGGAGACGCCATGCCTCCAACGTTAGAAGCCAAGGCAATTCCCAATATCAATGCATTTATAAACTTCGATTCCTTTGGAAGAGTACGAAGTAGGGGCTGAATCAATGAAAAACAAAGCACTGGTGCTGCCACATTCGACACCCACATCGATGCAAATAATGCAATACTCATGATTGTCAAAAGAACAACTGATGGATTAGTGCCGGCCTTGGACAACACCCACGTAGAAATGAGCTTTGCAATATGATACTTCGTCAACGAAGCAGCTAACGTGAAGCCACCGAGAAGAAGTAGGATAACCGAGTTCCACATGGTCGACAAGATGAATTTAGAGGAGTCCGTTGTTCCCATGGTCGAACCATCAGGGTACTTCAAAACTCCAAAGGTTACTATGAGAAGCGGGACCAACAAAGAAGTCACAAATAATGGGATCGTTTCCGTAGCCCATAAAAGTGAAGCGCATACGAGCAATGCAAAACAGTTTTGTTGCGATAAATCCTCAAACGGCGAAAAGTTAAGCAAAACAACGGTCACACCGATAATTATGGCCAACTTGATGATTGTTGGATTCCTGAAGGATATGTTGAACGAATACATGCCCGAGGAAGCTTTCTCATCTGGATTGGAGCTCTTGGCACCTTGGAAGTTAGCAGCCTGGGATTTTCTCTCCAATCCAATCATATCTCTCCAGACAGTGTTACGCTCCCAGACCACATGATCACGAAGATGAATGGAAAGCTCAGTCTTGGCAACATTAAGATCGTCTTGGTTGCAAATGAGGGCATAAAGCTTGATGAGACCTTCAATCTTCTCATTAAGCGTATTCATGGTGGATTCTCTAAAAGTATAAGTTTGAGGCAACTTGGCCAAATAGTCTTTTTTCAAGCTTGAATTTAACGACTTGTCAAACTTCTTGGTGGCCTTCTTGAAACCTGTCTGGTTAAGCTCAATAAAGCTCTTGAGTTCAGATAAAGTGGTGTAGAGACCAATGACTCTCTTCCTCAAAATCACACGAGCTTCGGAAAGAAGTGCTAGTTGGGGTGGAAGAGAAGACGCCTCATAATTATTCGTCCATGCAGATGGATTTGGTGACTTCAAGTAGTCGTCTATGGACTTTGATTTTCTCAACTTTGCCGGACGCTGAATGTCGCCTTCTACTCCACGGTACTCGTTGTTATTTTCGACGTCGTCCTCCTGGTCATCGTCGTCATTCTCATCCTGAGTGAATTCAGTATCAGGATCAGTGATCACAGGCAAATTATCGTCAGAAAGGTCGCTTCCGCCCTTATTTCTTCGATCAAGTCTATTACTACCCTCTTCATTCAGAGTAAACCTTTTCAACCCGAACCTCTGGAAAGCCGCCGATCCGTATTCGGAGGATTCCAAGTCGGTTTCGAACGCGTTGATATCTTTGACCAAATCATCGATGTTCTGGTAAATAAAGGCCTCCTGTGTGCGGAAAAAGTCGTCAATTTTGTTAAGCTCACTATCCAAGGCAGCAGTGAAGACCAATACGGGATTACCGTTGGATGACACTTCGTTGTCTATAAGATTGGTAGATTCAAGGTCCTCATTCTGACGTCTCAACGACTCTCTCTGTAAAGAGTAGATGAGTTTTTTCAAAGTCGTATACGAGATGTATTTCGAAGACCATTCCGGTACAGCGTTGAACTGTAAAGAATGAGAGAATTTCATGCTCTCGCTGCGACTCGCTTCAACTAATCGTTTGGCTTAACAGAAGTTTGATGTATAGTGGGTTTTCCCTTGAGGTCCTTCTGGTGCGCACACGTCTTTGGTATACGAATTGCAGAGGACTGGAAATATTGATAGCCTGCATCAACTGACATTCGCGCACCACACCACTTGTTTGTTTTTCCACACTTAGGAGCCCAATTGCGGCTTATCTACTCACTCCTAGGACAAAAGGTTAACCACATGAGATGTTGTAAAAATCGAATTTTTTAGCCATTTAGGTAATTAAAGGTATCAGGTAAAGGGAAGAATAAAGGAATGTTTTCTGATGAAATAAAAATGAAATAAAAAATGAAATAAAGTTGGTCCAAAGTCTTCATGCACATCAGGACAGCAGGCGCAAGTTCGTTCATCAAGTGATGTCATGGGACATGTATGGAAGATATTCAGGAAGATTTAGTCTGGGATGTTTCCAAACTTTCCAGTTTCCATACTTCTATATTTCTTGATTTATTGCAACCAATTTATTTTGAAGCTTAGATACTAGCAGAAAAAAAAAAAAAAAAAAAACAGCATGCAATTAAATATAATAAGGCAAAAGCAAAAACATTGCGAAAATTCGGTTCATTCACGTAAACCGCGTATAATCAATGCATACGTTAGGCAAACGAATTATTAAATAAAACACCCCGATAAAGTAAAAACAAAAGCTACTGATGAAATAAAAACAAGTTCAGAATAACCAAAAACCAAAAGCCAAATAAGCTTTATAAAACATGAAAAAAATCCCGCAACCTCACCTTCCCCGGTGCCATTTTAACGCGATACGGCCAATGCCCGTGCCCCTATTCTGGTGGAAAGTTGCGATTTCCGGAACATTTCTTCGTTCCCTCCGTGCCGAACACTCATAAAAATGTAATCGGTGTACGGGTTCGCGGCGCAAGTTGCCGAAGGCGGGGCAACTGACTCGTACGTCAGGCAGGGCTGCTCTTGTCAGGGCCTGGTTTTAAAATATGGACTTCCTCGACATTATCGAAAAGTATAGAATTTTTTCACCAACCCCAAAACCAACACTCCCGCCACCACCACAAACCACAAGTGACTTTCTTTTTGGACTCTTACGCAGACTTTTTTATAGGAAATCAGTTGTATTTGGAATTCTTGCTGCCTCATTATCTTGCTATATTATCTACCCTTCGCTTCCAAACTCTAGATCTACACGTAACGAAACCATGTTTGAAAAAAGACCCGATAAATACACCACTGGCCTCATTAATATGAGAAATGACTGTTTCGCCAATTCCACCGTTCAGGCGTACTCCGCTTTACCTGGATTGACTGACTACTTGAACCAGATGTTGAATGTATATAACGATATCTTCAAGCTTGTGAAAGACGTGGGTGCCGACTTGGACAAAATCGTTTTGCCGGAAAAAATCTCCAAATTGTCTCGTTCAAAAGCAGTGAAAAACGACAAGTCCCCAAAATCCGCCTCTGATTTACTCAAGCTCACTTTGCATGTTGCCTTGGCTAAGATCGTTGGCAAGTTGCAGGAAACCCAAATGACCACCAGAACTATTTCTGTTTGGACCTTCCTTCACGAACTTGAAAGAATCTATGACGCTAAGATCTCCAGATCTCAGCACGATGCACATGAATTAACCCAACTTATTAACCAAACTCTTGAGGCTGAGAATATCTTGTGTGTTAAGATCTTGAAACACCTCAAAGAGACTTTTGCCACCGAAAACAAAACGTCTCGTGATATTGAGGAGATTGAGTTTCCTGAATTCCCATTTAGTGGCTTGGTGCTCTCGCAAATGAAGTGTTTGAATTGCTCGTACGTGTCGAAACCAAACATTACCCCATTCTTGATGTTGACTCTTCATCCACCTCAGGAGAACAGCACCGAATTAGCCACTTTACTCGCCGACAATGAGTCAGAAACTATCACTGAGTACCATTGCTTGAAGTGCAGATTGACGAAGATCATTGAGAACGAAAAGGTTTGGAAGGAACAAGGAAATGTGAACCTGGAGTCCGAGGAAGCCATCATCAAAGAATTGACGGTGTTGAACGACGATGACCGCTTGTTCATCAATGAGGATTTGTCCCCGGAACTCGAGGAATATGTGTCTTCATACAACAAACTTGGTTTGGATATCCTGACGGTGAAGTCCACTGTTTTCCGTCAAACTCATATCTTGAAGCCACCCAAAGTGTTTGGAATTCACTTATCTCGTTCTGCCTTCGACGGTGTCACTGTCAGTCGTAACCCATGTCGTGTCAACTTCAGTGATAAACTTTCATTGTCAATTGATGAGAAATTCCTCGATGATTTGCAGAAATTCCAAAGCAATTCCGATGAGGATAGTTACCCCGACCCTAACCTGCGCGTTTTAACTACGAATGTTGAAGATATGGAGGATGAAAACGTGCAACAGGAAGATATTGATCTCAAGGGCGATGATGATAATGAAACTGATAATTTGGAAAGCTCAGACGGAGAAGGTGAAGGACTGGATGTCTCGGACTCCGAATCTGTGTCAGTGTCTCTTTCTTCTGTTGAAAGTGCTGCCGAGTCAGTTGCTACGGAAGTAAAGGGTGACACATTTAACCGTGCCCCAATCACAGAGGATCAGCAAAAGAACTTGATGAAGCATTTCAGCCATTTTGACTTCAACGAGAATAACCAATACAAGTACAGTCTCAAAGCTATTATCAGGCATCAAGGCTCGCACACACAAGGTCACTATGAGTGCTACAAAAGAAAGCCCCTTTTTGTCAAGGATTCCGACGGAAAGATCATAAAGTTGTCGCCAGAGATCGACGAAGAATCGATTCAGAAAATTGAGCAGGCTGGCGAAGAAGAGAGTGACCAGACTGGCAAAGAACGGTCAACATCAGTGTCTACTGTTGATCTGCAGGATACCCTGGATAGCGAGAAAGGCAATTTTAGACACAAACTCTCAGTGATGATGGGACGCCGTCCTTCGATTATTCAGGCTGATCCAAATGAGGCAAATGTACAAGAAATTATTGACTCCGGTCTCACTACCCCAGCCGAGGTGTTTGTGGATGATGGTGACTACTTCCTGGCACCAAGTGCTCAAGCCATCCAGAAATCCATGGATAAGATTTCTGATGGAAAGAAACCACGCAAAACTCCAAGAGTCAGAATGAAGAAAATTCCTTCTGTGATCAAGAGTCCATTTTGGCGTATTGGCGACTCCCACGTTACAGAAGTTACAAGATCTGCTGTTCTTTTCGAGACATCGAGTGTGTACATGCTCTACTTTGAAAGACTAGACCGTGGTGAAGTGACTAAATAGATGCAGTACTGCACACGTGACGTGTGTAGCATTATTTGCTCAGCAACGATGGTGGTTTTCGCCGATCTCATTACAACACCCTATTATGTTTCCGAGCCCAAATTCCTTTCAAAGAGCATCTAATGGCGGGTCATCCTTGGGTGTACCGTCTAGAAAAGTCAACAGAAAGAAAGTGGTCCTCGCCCCTGGGCATTCACCCTTAGATTGGGCCGCGCTTACTTCGAAAACTCCGAAACACAAACTCCGTGGAGTCGATCCAAGCACTCCGCCTGCCCCCTACGTAAGAATACCTGCTAGTGAACTCAAGAAACATTCTACTCAAGATGACTGCTGGACTTGTATAAATAAAAAAGTTTACAACATTACTCCTTACGTTAACTTTCATCCCGGAGGCGTCGAAGAAATTATGAAATGCGCAGGACGGGATGGAACGGCTTTGTTCAACAAATATCACAGTTGGGTTAACCCTGAGCGTTTGTTAGAAAGTTGCATGATTGGTATTTTGGCCGCGTAGTGCTGATTTATTTGGGGGCTTTTACGAATGTTCCGCCGCTATAACGTGGTCCATTCTCCAGTCATGCGGCTCAGTTGGAAGGTCATGGACTAATTGGTCAGCAAGACAAACACCCATTAAAAATGGAACCCGGTTGAACTTGGTTTGAAAATCGTCGAGAAACTTATCGTAATAGCCGGCACCATGCCCGAGCCGATCACCCGAAGGTGTGAATCCAACTCCAGGAACAATGATCAAATCTAGTGTTCCTGTGGTCATGATATCTTCGCCGTGCGAAGGCTCTCTGAGTTTATACCTTCCTGCTGGTCGAAGGGAGTTGACTTCGCTTAAACAGTTAATCTTGAGAAATGTCATCGAGTTGCCCGAAGCGCTCGGAGGCAGGCATTTTGGAAGAAAAACGTTTTTTTCGTGGTCGAAACAATATTTAATTATATGATCCATGTTTACTTCAAGTTTGGGCATGCTCATGAACAAGGCTACTGACTTTGCATTGCGAAATTGTTGGTGTTTGATCAAGGCGTCATATACATTTTTAGACTGTTCAGCAATTTTGGTTTCACTTAGTCGGCCTAGCTTATCTTTGATGCTTCTTCTGAGACTGGTCTTGGCCAACTTGGACATTTGGGAATGGGGTGCTGTAATTTATTTTGGCCGTTTTTTTCATTGGGACTCGCATAATGAGGGTTATGCCCCAGTGCACCACTCTATCCAGACAATCCTGATATGTTTATACGATAGACAAATATTTATACAATAGACAAATAAAGAACACTAAAAAGTCAGAAAACTCGAATTAGTCTACTATTATTTGGTACGACCTGTTGTTATCCTGTAGTTTTGAATTATATAATCTATCATTTTTTTCTCCTTTGCAGATCAGGTGATCGATTATGGCGTGACCTTTACTACTTTCTCATCGAAACGTACCGACTTTCTACGCTCTCCATTGTAGTCAAGCGGAATCTCGAGTTCTTTATCGTTTCCCAATTCCTTACCTGTTTTTTCAAGAAGCTTTTTGATTTCAGATCTTTCCTTCTGCAGTGACGAAGTGCTTGATTTGCGTCGCTGTTGAGTATTCAAGTCATCTTTACATTTCTGGCACTTACAGATGAATCCCCAGTTGACTCTAAGTTCTCGCTGCCTCTGCTGAACAGTATGCGATGGGTTCACATACGTGGTTGTGAGCTCCTCCCCGGACTTTATATCACGACTGGCATAGACCTTGAGGCCTTCGTACTTTTTCACCGCGGTGTCCACACTAGTATTTGGATCACAGTTGTGGTTCAAGTGAGACTGGGTAAGGAAGATGCTGGAGTCAAGGTTGTTGATGTTATAGGTACCCATCATATGTAAGAATTCGTCATAATGAAGTTCTTGGGGTGAAACAGAGGGAAACACATTTGAGAATAACTGGAATCCCTGTTCCCACAACTTTTCTTGTTGTTCTTCCACAAATAGAGCTCCACCTTGCATTGAATCAAAAGCACCAGCCGAAGAATTGAGTGCTTTGTATCTAACTTTTTGCGAGACACGAGCCATTGCCTTGAACTGTCTACCTTTGGTACCGGTCTTATCAAGAAGAGTCTCTGCAAAGATAAGAGTGATGGCATACAAAGCATTCCATTGTTCCTTGATACAGTACTCTGTCAATATGTGGAAAGCTTCAGGGTCAATGATTTTTCTTGTAGCGCGACCACCATGTTTCAATGAAGAATGCGTCACCTGGTTTGTCTGCTTACAAGTCAGAGAGCACCAGATCTCCGGACACACGTTACAATCCAAGCCTCGAAGCACAGTGGTTCCAGACATGGAGCGAGAAGTATCATTGCCCATTTTTCCACAGTTGGTACATGCTTTACCCAGGAGAATGAGCTCATAGTGGGCCAACAGGGGAACAAGAAACAAGGGGGTTTCTTCCCAGATCAATTCACCCTTTGAAAGGGCTCTTTTGGCGAACAACCCTTTGCCCCTTTTCGACGTCATGATTAAGTTCACCTTTTCAGGTAGCGTGATGTCGGGAGTTACCTGGGATGTAATTTCGTTTGCGTACGTGAACTGTGCGGTATCGGCCGCAGGCAAGAGTCCAAACTTTTTAAGTGAAGTCTTGAGCCGTTTTTCAGAGAGACACCACTTTGGGTGTTTTTTCTTGACAAGCGAGTAAAGCTTGCCAGCACCCAAAGATTCCGTAGACGAGTCTTCTTTCCATAAAGCGATCACGGCATCGACAACCTGTCTTTCATGCGGGATCGTTTCCTTCTCTTCTTCTACTTGGCTATCGTTAATTTGGACAACCTCAATTTTTGCCTCGAGATCGGCAACTTCTTTAGAATCACTCATGATGGGAAAAGAAAATAGTATTTTTTCGAAACAACACTTTATCAATTAAGTAAGGAGATTCCGTTTTTTTTTTCTTTGGGTGAGGCTCTTCGATGAGAGTTTCGGGTCCGGTCTGGGAGTTCTCATACACTCTCACTCACTGAGCGCACATTTCAACACCTCTGTGTAGATCACGTGACACGGGGGACTGCCATTAAAACAACGACCACACGGCTTTTCCATTTGATAAGTTGTGGGTCGCCCGTCCGGTGTTTCTAAGCACGGCACGTGCCTCTACCAACACTTTTCCATTCTCAGACTCCAACGTGCTTTTGTAGGTCACTGGCACACCGTCGTTTGCAGGACGTGTATTTTCGCTAGTTTGTAGATCTGAGTCTGGAACCTTTTCAGTTTTCACAATGAAGAATTGGTCGGCAAAAGCTGGGCTCCGGTAAGAAATCGATAATTGGTCGACTTTGTAATCATCTTTCAAAGATCCAGAGGAATTGGCTTTGGTCCCGGAGTCATGACGCAAGGACGCGTTTCTCTTGAAAGTCTCGTTGAGCAAAGTGGCCAACATTCCGCCATGTACCACGAATGGATACCCACATAAACGGTATCCCATGTGTACTATAGAGATTGTCTCTTTTGTTTTGCGATTGTGGAAAATCACAGGCGGAATAGCAATCCCTCCTGGTTGTGCTAGAGTATGACTGGTGAGGTTCTGAGCAGCGTACTCCGGCTCGGGTTTGACTATGGTTTTGGCAGTTTTTTTCGTGTCAAAAACCGTTCCATCTCCATTGATTTGATCAAGCACGTTTCTGTCCAAGTTTTCATACGACTTCATCATGATCCAGTCACTGGCATCTGCAGATTTGGTTAATCTCTGGTATATAGGCAACGTTTTGAGCTTGAACTCAAGCTGGATAGGGAGTAGTTCCGATTGGTCTACCTCCGTATACTGAGCATACTTTTCAAAGATTACTTCACTGTATGCCAAATATGCCCCTGCAGCAGCAAAGCCAAGGGTGACTTTCCAATTGAAAAAAGGTGGCCGGTAGGGGATAAAGTTAATGTCGAACCCTTTTGGACGCTCGAATTCTGTCCGTGTGGCATACCCTTTGGGGCGGAAAAGTTTGAATGAGGTGCTGAAGCGTACTCTTCTTGCAAACATTTTAGAGCGATTTTTTTGTTATTGTTTTTTTTTTTTGCGGGGTGTTTAGTGCTTCTGTTTTTTACCCTAGTGGTTAAAATATTGGTGTGCAATGGCTGAGACTCATTCCATAGATACGATGGGGTAAGTTTAATGCGCACTGTAATGTGTGAGTGTATTAAGGACAAGATATCTTTGAACACCCCTCTTATCCGGACGCCTACCCCAGGACATCGAACCGGGGAAAAAATTGGTAAAAGTTTTATATTTGCTAGGGGACTGTATTTTTTTAGTTGTGAAAACACGTTTTTAGAGGTTATTTTTGTAAAATAGTTTCATTGGCTGCTAATGTGGCAGAGGTAGCTACATGATATCCTCTTAAGAGAGGTGTTTGAAGGCCGTATATGTCATAAGCTCGTGTCTGTCATGCTTTATGAACACACGTTTCTTGTCGTATAACTTGTCGGGAATTATCTTTTTCTGTTGTTGCTGTTTAAAATTCAGATTCATTCTTTTTATTTTTGAGTCCACCCAATGAATTTTAAATAAGGTCAGTATAAAGCAAAAATTTGTTTCAGTAAAGCCGGGACTGTTGGTGGAGCCCGAGGAGATCTGTTGCAATTGGGATAAGTATTAAATTTCTCGAGTTCTGAGGTCTGGAGAATCTTAGTATATCTATATGAAATCATCAAAATATTTACCACGGGGTTTTAGCTATAGACGGATATATACTTCTGTGTGGTTGTTCTACTACTGTGGGACGATACAAAGTGTACCATAGACCAGGAGTACTTCTATCGAGCTTCCTTAAACACATAAAGAAACCATCTTCGAATGTTCAAATATTTTGTCCAAAAAACTAGAGGAAATATGTAAGCTTCTCTATTCCTTTTATCACATTGTTCATGTAGTCTGTAGCCTAGCGAAGGACACCAGGAACAAATTAGGAACGGTGGAAGAGCATACCCATTGCGCCAAAATATTGGCTCCAGGTTTCCCTATTGAAATAAAGCGAATTAATATAACTCAGTTCAGATTCATCTCGCTTTTGAACAGTTCCAAACGCCCACCCATAAGGATTTACTGTATGTTCTTCTATTAATGAAGAATTTTCGCACTATGATAATCGTCTCCAGATATAGGCCCTATGTAGGCACGATCGCCAAATCCTCCAATAATGAATACATCACTCACAAATATCTTGACCCAGTGGGACTTATGTGGCGATTTGCTATTCAGAGGAAGCCACCATTTAGCATCTGGGTGTCTTTTGAGAAAACACTTCTCCAACTTTGAAATATCTTCTGCTGAGCTATTAGTGACATTAACAATATCGCCTTTCAAGGTGAGTCGGGGAGATCCAGCAGGTGAGGATGATATACCTCCAGGATACTCTGGGTCTACTTTATCTGTTGTTGGATGATCACCTGCCCGTATAGTGAATGAGTACGACGACCCATGGGCGATATTCCGTGCCAGAGACCCAATATCGATCACGAGCCAGTACGGATTACCATCCAGGTCACAGTCCGCATAATACTCCATCAACGAAGTGGGAATTTCAACTGAATCTGATACTTTCTGAATAGTATTCACATTCATCAATGACTCTCTATTCACAAGAGTCCGGGCCACTTTGGCCCCATCGGCCATACTTGGGTATTTGTTGATTTGGCCATGCTGGACGCGAAATCTATCTTGTGTGTTGGCGGCAATTGCAAGAGTGCACCACACAGAAAACAATACCCATAAAGATGTTAAACAAGACCCGATACTCATTATTTCCTGGATTGATTCAACAAGGAAAAGGAATATCTGTTTGATCAAAACTTCCAGTGCGGCTTAAGTGGCCGCGCGTTCATCTGCAAGATACGCTTATCTCCGAACCGGAACTCCCTATGAAAGACCCTTCACCTAAGTTAAGGAATATGTTCCCTAAGTTACTTAGATGCTCAAAGAAAGAGAGACTCAAACATCGCTTTGAATTCAATTACAGTGAGTGAAAATGTTAGCTTGTCTTTTTTTCTTCTCCTTTGTCATTTCGGGTAGTATTCAGAATGTCATTAAGATTAGCAATAAACCCCAGTTTTAGATCTCGATATCTCCAATAACGTCGTCATTGAGTGCATCATCATCGTCTCCATCCATCGAAGCATCATCCATGTTTTCGTCATACTCGTCATCATAGCTTTCGTCGTCATTTCTGAACTGCTGTCTTGTGGAGTCTCTGGACTCGTGGCCAACAGGAGGAGTCCGCGTTCTGTTGATCTGCAGATAATGGCCCCTGTTGATTGCAGTCAAATAGAGAAAGCAAACACGCTTCTTCTTCTTGTTGTAGATGAACCAATAGTTCGACCATAGCGTCTGATAAGGGTGATTCAAATCTTCTAAGATGGACTGGTCTGAGGGCTGGAACTCGTAGATTTTACATGTAGAATCATTGGAAAACATACCGGGGTCCATGTGCCCTGGAGAACCAGCCTGTCCGGAACCATTGAAACTATTTTTCCGAGAATTCGTACCTCCTTGTGCAGCCAAAGTGGGAGAGCGCAGAGGTATAAGGTCCATATATGCATTGATGGTATCCCATACCCAACTAAGCAAGTCCTCTTTTTTGCCAAGCGATATCATGATACTGTTAAAACGATGTCTCAAGCTTTCCGAAGAGTCGATCCGATAGAAGTTCTCTGTAGAAGGCTGTAAGTTGGAAAAGTCATGGTCTGGATACGTGGTGTTCAAAATGGCGATCAAATAAGCGAATGTTTTTCTTGTAGAGGCATTTTTCAACGGTCCAAAGGGTGATTCATCAATAGCAAACTCTTCGCTGTTCTCCTCCACAATGGATGTGCTGATATTCTTGAATACATGATTTTTGTCGGCCAAAGTTTCGTCCGACTTATTAAAGCTCAACAGAAGATTAGTCAAAGTCCTCTCTCTGTCGAACAGCTCGTTATTGAGACTCCCTCTTCTCATATAGTGAGGTTGTTGAGGTGAAGCACTGCTCCCGAAAAGCGAGTTCACCGATTGTTTTCTCTCTCTCTCGATGGATTGGGATAATTGTTGGTCCTCCATTATCTGGTCCAAATGCTTATCGATAGTCTTGAATAATTTTCGGTCCGAACCAATAGCTTTTGTCGTAAAAAGATCACACCCTCCTTTAATTATGAGGTTGTTGTCAGGGGACTGGAAATTAAGTTCCTGGTTGACCAACTCGATATCGACCTCGTCAATGAATTTCATTGTGGCGTGATTGTTTTGCTTGCTTGTTTTTGTTTTTATTTAAGCCGCACAGACTTCAGATTTCTGCTTGAATGAAACAGCCAAAAGAATGTAATCAAAATAGGAAAAACACAAATGGGTGTAGGTTGTTCTAACGCGTGCTAGGTTAAATGGTGAAAAGAAAAACAAGAAATGTCGTCAGTGCTTATCTCAAATATTAGTTCGTCGTTTGATTAACCGTTTGCGGGTGTGTGCGTGCGTGCGTGCGCGTCCATTATGCTCAGGTCACGTGCGGCGCCCCACGCACCTCATAAATTCCACTCGGGCTTATCTGAAACTCGCATGTCGCTGGTGTTGGGCCCGTGCGTGCCGGCACGTGAGACAGCACTGCCCTAGCAAATCTCCGGATTTTAAACCCACCCAAGTTAAAGGAAGGGGATGATTCTTTTATATGTTTAGGTGGGTCCCCCACATTTTGTTCATTTCTTTCAAAACCATTGCTCACAAGGTTCTCATTATGTGTTTTTTGACCCGTTTTGGGTTGACTTTCATATTGACAATTTTGATCATTGGCATTCTCAAATACCGCCTCATACGTTTTCCATATGAGAATGCGGTGCGTAATAAGCTTCGACCACGTGTACCCCATGGCCGGGACTTTTTTCCTCGGCCCACTATGATTCTGGAGCTGGTGGTTCCAGTCTTCGTCTCTTTCGCTTTGTGTAGTTGCATTCGCAATTTGCGTAGCTTTTCTTTTTCTGTCATTAGCAGAGTGGCCCTGATTATCTGTCACCACGCGTTCCGGGTCTATTTCAGGTAATGAAGCCAACGACGAGGCATCCCATCCCAGGAATGTGCCAACCTGGAAATCGAGCTCCAACGGATCTTCGTATCCAGCACAATATTTGCTATCTCTAAACCCAGACTTTTCCGTGGTCTGGTCCAACACATCACTCACCTGGTTTGCCAAAACCACCGCCACATTAAATGTCCGTGCCAACTCGGCCAAATGGCAGTATAATGTAAACAAGTAATACTTTTTGGACGTGCGGTTGCGGAACCGAGTATCCCCTTTCAGAAACTGATTTGTGAGCCTGTCGAATTTCACTTTCTCTTCGTAGTACATGGGCACTTCCTCAAGCTGCAGCTCTTGCCATGACAAATGCTCCCGTAAAACAGCCAGGGCGTTCAAAAACGTGTCTTCTGCTCGGAGATGATGTCCCACGCTATCGATTATTACCATACGTGGGGTCTTCCCGGCATTCTGATCCTCCTGTAACTTTAACCGAAGCTGGGTGAACAATATATGATCCTGATTTTCGAGGTCCGGGCAATAGATGTACGACATTCGTTCGAGTGCACCAGGCACGTCTTTACTGAAATCACTGAGCCGTTTACTCTCCAATGTTGCCTCTGTCGATATATATATACAAGTATTTTCCACCCTCTCTTTATCATTTTCGTCGAGCATTTGCGCCCTGACCGCTAACCAGAGTAAAAACTGTGATTTTCCACATCCACTGGCCCCAAACACCTCGGTGATCTCACCTAGAGGAATGCCTCCCTGAAAAGATTTATCTAGACATGTAAGAGTGGTGGGGATACTTCTCCTATTAAATGCACTTTTATTGGGCTGCAAATTGGTAAGAAAATGCTTTTTGGCTGAGTGAAGAAGCCGCAAGACGTCTTCGACAGATGTACCTGATCTGGCACTTAGATTCTCTGCTGTTTTCCTATCACAGGACCGAGCCAAATGCATGATATCTATAACCGAGAGTCCGAGCATACTCAGCAAGCTCTCGATGTCAAAAACACTGTCATTTTTGTTATCTAATGCAAGTTTTGGGTACTGCTTGGTGATATCCATAGTTAAGATGGCGATGTTGAAAACAGTGGTACCTTAAAAAGTGCGCACTAGTGAGCCACAGTTGCTACAAAAAAGAGTAGAAAACACGAAATCGAAGAGTATTTTCGGGAATTTTAATACTTTTTTTTTACGTATTGTGTAATCGGAAATCCGTTTATTCTTCTAACTAAAACATGACAACCAAAGCGCTTAGTGAGCACCGGAAATGAAGAACCACTTGTCGACGGACTTGTCGATTGGAGCAGCTGGGAGAGGAGAAGCCTCAGGCACCTCAGCTGTCTCGGAGAAAGAGGCAGTGGTGTTCAAAGTGCTGTTAGTCAAGTCAATCTCACCTGGGTTGGTGGAACCCTTGATCAACTTGTCCCAAGCCTCGGCACACTCAGCAACAACCTCGTCGGCGTACTTCTTGTTCTTGCACTCACCGGAGAAAGCGAATTGGTTCTCTGGCTTGCCATCTGGGATTTTGTAGATTCTGAACCACTCGTTGGTAGCTCTCAACAAACCTGGCAAGTGAGTCTCAACATCCTCGATGTCGTTCAACTTTGGAGCCAATGGGTCGTTGACGTCAATAACAATGACCTTCCAGTCAGTCTCACCCTCGTCCAACAAGGCCATAACACCCAAAACCTTGACTTGCTTGACTTGACCGACTGTGGCAACTTGCTCACCGATTTCACAGACATCCAAAGGATCGTCGTCACCCTTGGCCTTGGTTTCAGGGTGGATTTGGTTAGGGTCCTCCCAAGTTTGAGGGAAGGCACCGTAGTTGTGGATGTAACCGTGGTGAGGGAAACAGTTTCTCACAAATCTCAACTTACCCTTCTTGGTGTCTTGGATGATAGGGTTCAACTTTTGCTCTTTGGAGATCTCCAACTTAGCGTTGGTCCATCTTGGGACTTCAACGATCATGTTGAGGATAGTCTTTTCCTTGTTGGCATACAATGGAATGTCGTGGAAAGGAGAGACAACCTTTCCATCTTTCTCGATGAAGACCTTGTAGTCCAAAGTGTTAGCAGCGCCGATTTGACGGGTGGTGTAAGACATTGTGTTATTCGGTGTATGGAGGTGGGAGAATCGTCGACGGACGGTGTTTTCGTGGACTTTTTATTTGTCGGGCGTGCACAGTGCGAATCACGTTTTGTCACACATTTGTTGTGCGACCTTTTCCCACATGTATTTGTTCAAACTATCGTCCGACGACGAATCGCACATTACATTTAATTCTGCTTTCTTACCAAGTAGCATTCCCCTGGTTAGTTCTCTTTTGATGAGTCGAATACTGGCTTCCGGATTTTTGCAACAATCATTCTCAAATGAAGTAACCTCTTTGAGAAAGTTCATCATGAGTTTCCATTCTCTGGGGGCAATCGTCAAATAACCGCGCTCGTGCTCAAGAAGAAACGTGCCTGCAAAAACCACGCTAGAAGCCGGCCCACCAGCTGCAAGCATGTACGTCCAAAGAATTCTTAGCCCGTAAACATCTGAGTCAACGAACAAAAAAACCGGCAAATTATTAAACGATCTTCGTAATGCTCCCAAAAAACGCGTGCTTGCTTTATCCGGGTTCCCCTTCCCCGTAAGGGTAATAAACGTGCGCGCACTTCTCAAGACCTGTAAATGCGCGCTGAAGGATTTAAACACGGCCTCTTTCTCGGTGATTATGATCGCGTCGATATGTTCACTCGTAAATTTGGTATCATCAGAGACTGACGTTGGTGCTAAGACATATTCACTATTGTAACTCAAAAGTATCGTTGTTCCATCATTCAGGGCAAGGTGAATATGTGGTCCGCCATATATAAGGCCCTTGGGTGAAGGGTTTATTTTCAAATCTCTCTCTAAAGAGAACCCTAAAGAGTCAGACACCAACCTGAGACAATCGTTCAGTCTAGCTTGACTTCCCTGAAATGCTGACACGTCTCTATAAAATATATCCCGAAGGGTTGTGATAGTTTGTCGGCGGAGATTTTGCGTCACGAGTCTAAGAGTGGTAATTACAGCGGTAAACCGGTGGGCCTGGTTCTCTGTTTCGGAGAACTCTCGGAGAAAAACATGGTTCCCCGGTCCATGCTTATGGTTATGATTTGAAGAAAGCCCCAACTTCAATACAAGTTCTGTATCACCCTGATTCACGTGAGATATACTGGTCCAAAAATGCTCTAGCACGGATATAGGCTGGCGGCTGCTTAGTTGAGAGTGAGTATAAAATGTCACCGAGAAACCGGCTCTCCGGATAAAAATGAAGATGAAGTTTACGTACGTGTGTCCCTTTACAAGAGAGACAATCAGTTGGTTTTTTTCTAGTGCTATTTTAGACACATTCTCTGTACTCTTCTGCTCTAGCAAATCAAGAGCTTTCAACTTTATGTTGAGTTTCATGGATGATACTTGGCTGCAAATGCGGTAAAGAAAATGAGGTCGAAAAATTCAAGGAAGGTAAATGAAGATCAGACGCTCATTTCTGATCGCGAAAAAACGGATTGATAGAGAAAAATCAAATGAAAGCACGAATGAAAGATGATGAACATGTTTCTTCAATCATAAATTATCTTCCTTTTCAAGTTCTTTCTCTTTTCCTTATTAACATTGATGGTTTTTCATGAATTTCTTCTCAACTGGCAAGAATTTCTCGTGCCCGAATGATACGGGAAATCATATATTAGGTACGACATGTGGAGAACGAAATAGCGTCATGCAAATGTTTTACTCGTAGTCAGCAAGAATGAACAAACACCTAAGACAAATAAAAAAGTCCTAGCAGCTTACCCTTCTACTTCTCATACTCTAGAAACAAACACTTACCATGCTTGACAGGGATAACGGTTGGAATGAACTATTGAAACTAACCTAAACACTAAGCTAAATGCAGATTAATCTGGGTAAATATAACATATCAAATCATTTCTGCTTCTCATATTTCACTTTTTTTCTGATCATTAATAGCATCCGCGTATTCCTTTCTTTGAATATAAAGATTCTTGTCGTCGTTGAATTGTTCACACACCAAGGATGGGAAATTGTCCTTAACGAAGTGCGGAATTTTCGCGGCAATCTCCTGGCGCATAAAATACAAGAGGCGCAGTTCGACCACGGCTGATGACACTTGAGGGACGCAACAGTAAAAGATAACGGGAGGGGGCAAGTGAGACTCACACCGGCTTGAAAAAAAAAAAAAGTCCTGACGGTTTCCTCGCACTTCATCATAGAAAACCTTGAACGCAAAAGAAGTTTTATCTGAAATAGCTACTTTTTCTTTCGGCCTCGTTTGGCCACACTGATTGCGTACAGTTGTGCCATAGTTGAATTCTTTTTTTTTTCCTTGTTTTGGCACTATTGAAGGTTTTGTTCAACCCTTAGAGAATTCCGGTATATACCAGACCGGAAGCTCCGTGCAGGCAATAACGGGCATGTGTGAATTCTTGGCCCCTGCAACTTCCTCTTCATCACGAACGAAACTTGCGCTGAAGTTATTTTGCCACTTAAAGCCAAAAATTCTTCTTCTTCCTTGGTCAATAAAATCGGCGCGCTTATACATATCCACTACCCAAGCCCCCGATAGACGATTCAAGCTAGTCATTTTACCTAGCTAAACATCCCCGGAATCTGAAAACAAGAACCAAAAAACAGGAACCAAAAAACAAGCGCCAATATGCCCACATTAATCGATATCCAAAACAGGCTCGCCAAAAGAGACTATTACTCCTCTAGCTGGACAGGAGGTGCACGGTGGGCTTTCTTTGCCATTTTCTTGGTGGTGATTGCTATCTGTATCATAGGAACATTACGGGTCAACAAAAACAGATCACGTCAAGGTGTCCAGCCGATCTTCGGAACTAGGTGGATGACGCCCCCATCATACTTCCAATCGCAAGATCAGTATAATCAGCCTACTAGGAGAGACCCAGATATGCCAAACGCTTATGTCCCCACCTACACGGCCACGGCCAATGCTGACGACTTGGGCTACTACGCGCCAGACGGAACTTTCCATGCAAACCCCAACGCTAAAGGGCCGTCTTTCCCGGAAAATGCTCACCAACGTACCACATCGAATAGCGACGGACACCCTCTACAAACATTAGATCAGACAGGTGCTAGGGTGGTCGCAGACGAAGACGATCTTGACTTTACGAGGCCTGCAGGTCCACCACCGAGCTCCTCTGCGGTGAACAGAAGTAATACCACAGGTTCCGAGCCTGGATCTGGAAGGCCTGATCATCCTCCTCCAACCAGTTCCTCCACTGCCAACAGAAATGACACACCAGGTTCGGTACTGGCTTTTGAGAGACCTAACCACCCTCCTCCAAGCACTCGCTGAGAACGACACTAATTATTTTATACTGACCAAATGGATGCACACGATGTGATCAGTGTTGCATAATGGTATGTCTCATGCTCGGCAATCCGAACCCTGGTCTCCAAAGAGCAACAAACAAAGAACAGAATGTAACAATAATAATCCAGATAATGGCTAGAATTTATCAAAAAAGAAGCGAAATATGGTGACTATAGGATGAGAGATGGATACGACTATATGAACGAATTAAATGGAGAAAACAAAAAAAAAATCTGCGAACGCCTCACGAGGGTGGGGATCTATCAAACGCACTTCGGGAATGTAGCAAATGTTTTTTCTTTCCTCTTCTTGTTGAAGCAGGTAGGAGTCTTTCTACAAAAAGTAATTTTGTGGTTGCTACTGATTTTGAGTGGCATGGCGTTGATGGCTGAATCTCGGAATTGACCACGCGTGTTACCAGTGAACGTTATACGATTGGGCTAAATGTCTAATTCCTTGCCTTGACTCAGTATGGAATGCCGTCCAATCCCAATTCTTGGCCGTGACACTATCCGGTATGCAGACTTTTTTTTTTTATTTTTATCGTATGACGACACATGCCCTCGCACATTGTGCAGTTTTTAAGGCATTTTTTTTCGATAGATGAGGAAGCCCGAAAATTTGCCGAAGCGCGTGCGTGTCCTTTGTCTTTTCATCAGGTATGCATAACCCTCTATTGTTTTGATTTTAACCGCGCCAGCATTACATATCCTTGAAACCATAATTGCTATTGCGTAAAATTTATAGACTTTTTCTTGAAAAATTGTTTATGTGTATTGATTGGTAAATATAAACTTATTTGCATGTGTTCTCAAACGTTTACCGCTGAGTCTTAATTTTGCTATCTAAAAATGCCCCCACTAAGGACATGACGTGTCCATCCTTGTTCTGGGGGCTCATGCGTGGGTGTTCCTGCAGAAAGTGTAGGCGCGATTCCCAGTCACGAATACATGCAAGAAACCCGAGCGGCTGGCCTTTGTGGTTGCTGTACAATTCAGGATTTTCCGCCCTATATGCCTGTTGACCTCATGCCGCGAAACAATGTGTTATTTGTATGTGGTTTGTTGCTGCCATCGCACCTAGATCTCAAAAGGCGTGGCAGGTTTAAAAGGTACCAAAATTCTTCGCATTGCTTTGCCATATTACTTTTCTACTCGCCACACTATTTTAACTAATTGAATTCATCACCATGGCGAGCAGTCCCAGCGATGATTCCAATTCGTCGACTTCGGCGTCGCAATTGTTGTCGACACTTATTCCGAATTTGATCATTTTCACTGTTTTTATGCTTATTTTCATTCTCATCAGAAAGGCCAACAAGAGAGTTTATGAGCCTCGTAGCACTGTGGAAACCGTGCCTAAAGATTTGCAACCCCAGGAGAGTCCTAAAGGTCTTTTCGCCTGGGCTACTTCCTTGTTGAAGAAACCACAACATTACTTGATCCAGCACACTGGACCAGATGGATACTTTTTCCTTCGTTATTTGCTTGAGTTTAGTTTCATTTGTCTTGTTGGCTGTTTCCTTATCTGGCCAGTCATCTTCCCAATTGATGCTACTAACTCTAATGGAAACAAACAATTGGATATTCTTACTTATGGTAACGTGAAAAACAAATGGAGATACTTTGCTCATGTTTTCATTTCTTGGTTGTTCTTTGGAACTGTCATCTTTATCATTTACCGTGAATTGGTCTACTACACTACTTTCAGACACGCTTTGCAAACCACTCCAATGTACGACTCATTGTTGTCTTCGAGAACTTTGCTTTTGACCGAGATTCCAGATGAGGCGTTGGAAGAACCTAAACTTAGAGAGTACTTCCCTACTGCCACTAACTTATGGTATGCTCGTGAGTACAAGGACCTTGACGAAAAGATCGCGGAAAGAACTAAGTTGGCCAAGAAGTACGAAGGTGCCGTTAACGGTGCCATCATCAAGGCGAACAAGTTGCGTTTGAAGTGTGAGAAAAAGGGAAACCCTGTGCCTGAACCTGCTGATGACTTGAACAAGTACTTGAAGGATGGCAAAAAGAGACCAACTCACAGATTGAAGTTCCTTATTGGTAAGAAGGTGGACACCTTGGAGTACAGTGTTGAGAGATTGGGTGAATTGAACCGTGAAATCAAGAAGGAGCAATTGCAACACAACTCTAGAACCCAACATCCTTCCGTTTTCATCGAATTCCCTACTCAACTCGAGATGCAAAGAGCTTACCAGGCTCTTCCTTACCACAAGGACCTCAAGAAGGCTGGTAAGCACATTGGCTTGGCTCCTGAGGACGTTATCTGGGAAAACCTTGCGTTGACCAAGACCAAGAGAAGAGTCAAGAAGATCATTGCCACGACTGTTTTGACCTTGATGATTATCTTCTGGTGTATTCCTGTTGCAGTTGTTGGTGCCATTTCCAACATCAACTTTATCACTGAAAAGCTTACGTTCTTGAAATTCATCAACAACATGCCTCCTAAGTTGTTGGGTATCATTACCTCCTTGTTGCCAACTGTTGCCTTGGCCATCTTGATGTCCTTGGTGCCACCTTTCATTAAGAAGATGGGTAAGGTTAGTGGCTGTATCACTATTCAGCAAGTCGAGAGCTACTGTCAAAACTGGTTCTTTGCTTTCCAAGCTGTGAACTCTTTCTTGGTGTTGACTCTTGCTTCCGCTGCCATCAGTGCTATTCAAGATGTGATCAATGACCCAACTTCTGTTTTGACCCTCTTGGCTACCAAGTTGCCAAAGGCTTCTAACTTTTACATTGCCTACCTTTGTTTGTACGGATTGACCTTCTCGTCTGGTGCTATTTTGCAGATTGTTGCCTTGATCTTGTCGAAGGTTCTTGGTAGAATTTTGGACAAGACCCCAAGAGCTAAGTGGACTCGTTTCATTACCTTGGGTCAACCATTCTTCTCTGTTCTTTACCCAACTTTCCAGCTTGTTGCCTTGATCGCTATCTGTTACTCCATCATTGCGCCACTTATCTTGGGATTCGCCACTATCACATTCTTCTTGATTTTCGTCGCTTTCTTGTATAACTTGATTTATGTGATGAGACCAAACGCGACCGATGCCCGTGGTAGAAACTACCCATTGGCTTTGTTCCAGATGTTTGTTGCTTTGTACTTGTCTGAAGTGTTGTTGGTTGCTTTGTTCGTCTTTGGAAAGAACTGGGCATGTGTCGTTTTGGAGGCTGTTTTCATTGCCTTTACTGCTGCCGTCCATGTTTACTTGAAGTGGAAGTTCCTTCCATTGTTCGAGACTGTGCCTGTTTCTGCTCTTAAGTATGCCGCAGGTGACCGTACCTTCCAATACCCTATGTACGACCAGGGATTGAAGGAAATTAAGTCTGAGGGTAAAAACTACTGGGAAGGTGGAAACCAATTGGGTTTGGCTGGCTCTCAAAAGGATCAGGTATTGCCTCACATTCCTGCTGTTTCTGAAAGCAATAACTTGCTTGGTAAAGAAGAAGACCTTGGTCCATCTGTTACCAACGAGAAGCTCCTTGGTTCTGAAGAGACTAACACTGCAGTTGTGCAACAAAAGTCCGACGGTAAGTACTCTCCTGCCGGAACCCTCAAGAGATTCTTCCAACCAAAGACCAACAGTTTCGACTTGGTGCGTGACTCTATGCCTGACTCTTACTTCAACTACATTCAGTACAACCCAGACTTTGTTAGAACTGCTTATGATGCTCCTGCTGTCAATGACGAGGAGCCACACATTTGGGTCGTGAAGGACCAAATGGGATTGTCTGAGATTGAAAAGAACAAGGCTCTTGAGAATGGTGTTGACTGTTCCGATGCAGACACTGGTTTCGACGAAAAGGGAAGAGCCCAGTACCTCGGACCACCACCTACGTACGAGGAATCCATCAAGGTTTAGAATACTTGACTGTGACTTCCTTTTACTGCTCACACAAATGGTATAACCATTCAATATGTTTTATTAATAATTTATCAGCTTTAAACATATTGTCTTTGAATCTTACGGAAACCTCCTTATATTTGTTTTAATATTAATTAATTAGTCTTAGAAACTATGCTCTTAGAAACTATGTAACGAAACTGTATCATTTCCCTTTGGGGGTCTCAGTTTGCTCTAGACTACGAACTCGGAGATTTTCCGTGCGAAATCATAACTTATCCGGTGGGAATTACTTCTTCGTTTGATGATCGAAGTTTTGTTCAATCACCTCCTCCTCTGAAGTGGAAGTGACTTCAATGGTTTGATCCTCTGTACCAAACGTACCCTTCCAACCTTTCTCTAATAAGTAGTTTTTGAATCTTACATCTTCCTCCAACAAATCGTCGTCCTTCAATTGTGGGATGAAAAGCCATGCTACAAGCACTCCGGAAAGACCGCAAATGGCTGCAATAATAAACGTCCACTTCTTTCCCAAGTGCACTTGAATTGGGGTGAACGTCTTGGTTCCAACAACAGCTCCAACCTTTCCGATAGCTGCAGACAACCCGTAACAAGTGCCTCTGATTGGTGTGGCAAAAGATTCAGAAGAAGTCAATCCCATCATATCACCTGGACCCAAATTGCCCAGAGACATCATCAAACCGTAAAACACAATGAACAAAGGAGTGATCTTGGAGATTTTGTCGAAGCCTAAGCCGATAATGAGACCAAAGACAATGTATCCAGAGAATCCAATCATCAAAGTATTTCTTCTGCCAAGCTTATCGCAAATAAATGCGCCAATTATCACACCAGGAATAGCAATAATACCCAACAACAAGTTCCATTCAGCGACTCTCTCGAGGTTTTTCCTCTGACTACCAGGCAAAACGGATGCGATAATAGTAGCAGAAAACACACCGTTGGGAAAAATGACAAAGTCATACAAGAACCAACAAAGACACGTTCCCAACAATCTTTTCCAGTAGAATTTGAACGCGAGCCAGTATGGGACGTTTTTGCGGATGGCTGATTGCTTGAACAATTCCGAAGTTGCCATTTTGTATCTGAAATAAAACACAGACAACGGCCAGAACGCGCCAATAGCAAAAAGAGTTCTCCATAATGCGTTCGAGAGGCCGGTGATTTGCCATACAATCAAGAAAATGATCAAAGCGAACGGACCTCCAAAAGACAATGGCAAGTTTGTAACCAAGACAAAAACACCACCTCTTCTTTTGAAGGACTCATTTGCAGCCTCATTTGCAGACACCGAGCACGATGGGTATTCGGCGCCAATACCGAAACCAGTGACACCTCTAAAGATAATCAACATCCAGAACATTCCGTTGATGGAAGTACCATGGGCGGCCGCACACAAAATGGTACCGAAAACAAGAAAGCATGTGGCGATAACAATCGACTGTTTTCTGTTCAACCTGTCAGCCAAAACACCAATGATCACCTGTCCGAAAATAGTACCAACCAAAGAAGCGTTGGAAACACTTGTCTTCATATCTGTGGTATATTCTTTGGGGTATAGCCTGGCAAACACGGCATTCATCATTGTCATGATGTTGTTCTGGTAACCATCGGATATGAGGGCAAAACCGGAACAGACAATGGTGAAAATCTCCGAGAGACTTTTCTTCATGCGTCTTCCTTGTCTAGCATCAGCATCGTATTGAAAATGTGCGGGAGGACTGCTTTTGTCAATTGAAGAAAGAGAACCCAGCATCTTTGCTTTTGCGGGGGTATGTAAAATTTATATTAGTCCGAGATGCGGGGAAATTAAATAAAAACGAAAGGAAAGACCCAAGAAGAAAGCAAGGATATTAAAAAGATAATGTAATACAAAAGGTGTTTTCTAGGAAATAAGAGGGGGGGCGTACGAGGGTTTTTATACATGTATCTTGATACAAGATCCAAGACGTCTACAGATAGTGAAATAGCGTGGTTCCTATATTGGATCAACCCAAAGGGGAATAATAACCCAGTATGTTATGCGCCCGTGCCAACCACGCATTTCCGTAGTGCACTTGGGCGCACCGGGCCCATTGGCCCTAGGTAAGTATACTATTGAAAGACAATATAAGGACTCGTAAAGCATCAATGGTGCAGATGCCGTGCCCACGTGCGTTACGTGTTTCATGTACAATACTATTGTTTCGAGTTTTTGAGGGGCCAACCACGCCGCACGGCCCACGCCGCACCACGTTGGTCCCCCGAAAAATATTCCCCATAATTAATTAATAAAGGCACCAATAATTGAGGTACGACATCCTGACAGGGCATTATGCTAAACGTGCCACTGGCCGATATTGAATACCCGCTCAATATACACTACATTCAACATAAATCAGGGATAATTAACACATAACTGAGGTTGTTCAAACCAACTGAGTCAAACTAAGGCAAAGGAAGAGACCCTTTTTTTATTGTTATTCCCTGCCAAGAGTGGAGATTCCGGATTTGAAGTATTTTTGCGTGTTTTTTTTTCTTAGCCTGAGATAATCGAGATCCCTGAATGTACAACGTGGCCGCGTGTGCACGCACGACACATACGGGCCCCGAGGTAATATATCGTGCGACTATTAGGCCAAATTCTTTCCTCCGGAAATTATTTGATTACCGAGATTCTTTTTGCATAACTCTGAATGCCGTGTGATGTTAAATCTTTTGTAGCAACGTGTTGAATTTCCGGGACCCGAGCACGCGATTGACCCGATGTTATACTTCGCACTAGTTAATCCAAGTAAATGTTTATACTGTACTCCGCGAAATTGACCAGCCAGCCTGATGAACATTATTGCATGAAAATGAGCAATTCAGGTGGGTTATTTTTCATTTATGTTTCCTTCCCTTTTTTTCGTTTATTGTTGGCATTGTTTCAGTTTGCTTGGTTTACTCGCAAGATCCAATGGATGTTCGGCCAATAATTCTCTCGCATACTGTACAAGTAAAAAGGCTCAGAATTGATGAACAATGGTCCTGGAGTTCACAAAATTCCCGGCATCCAACTACTTGAAATTACTTTTATTGTCTTTTTTGGGGAATTTATTGTCTTCCAATTAGGTTAAACTGGGTGAAACTGTTCTTCATGCCAACGTAATTTTTCCGAACTGTTTTAGATCACCTGCCTCCTAATTAAGCCATACGGAACCATGCACAAGACAATTTCGTATGGTTTTAGCAAAGACTTCCTGCAAGTTACTGTTGGAAAAGAGAAAGTATTTAGTGACTCCCCTTTTATTTTCCAGTAATTGGAGCTCCCGGGTTCTTGGCGCTAGGTATATAAAAGCTTGATTATTCAAAACACCAGTTTAGCCACGTGACACCATTCATCGAGGGTCCATGTTTTCTTAATACCCCACAGCACGACCCATGCCGGCAGTTGTTGAATCACCGAAATCCAGATATCGATTTTTGTTAATAGTAGGGGTTGATTAAGTCTAATCGGGAAGCAAGTTACTTCTCGAAATAATGAACATACAAAGCAAAGACAGAAACCGCCTGTGTGGAACTAATATTTAACCACCTCGTGTTAGTCCCGCAGGCAAAATAAAAAACCATCAATATGGGCAATGCATGAAGGAAAGATTAATTTTTCCTTTGGCGCTTATTGTGAAAGGAATATTCTTATTTTCTCTTTTTTTTTTTGTCAGAGCTGGAACTTTGAGTGAAAACAATGCATGCAAAAGAAACGACACAATCTTCGAGGGAAAGATTTTGATAAAGTGCACCATATGATTATCAAACGCTTAATAGTTTGTGCCACGATTGGCCAACTTCATTGTCCTCCATTTGGGCCTTGTAACTTGAAGAAGCACTTATAACACCACTTACATATTGTAATTCCATTTCTTATTGTTCTGTATTCTAGTACAAGAAGTAATACAATAGCGGATGTAATTTCTGAGTAAGCCAAAAGAATCATTATTATGATTATTGAATATCCGAAACAGGTTGTATGTCGTTACTCAATGATTGAATATTACTTCAGTGATTTCTTTGGCTGACAATTATTACTTCAACAACTCGGAGTCATTTCGTTTTTTTTTTTTGACCCCAAGGTGCTTTTAACGACCTGTTGAGAAATATTTCTAGCAAAGAAGAAAATTATTTTGGGTGCCAATAATTAGTCAGCCTCTTTTGCATCAAACTTAGTCATCCCGAGATTCACAGTTCTTCATACAATACAATACAAAAACATATTCTTTTGGACAATATCTGGGAAGGATTTTCTACTATTATCACACGTGATAGATGTGGACTTTGTCGCGGAACCTTTTAAAGAGTCCCTATGGTTTATCCGTGGAAGATGTCAATGTGGTGAGAGGCTCTGTTCACTTCCAAGGCTAACCTTCACTCCGTACAACAGCCCTAACAAGGTTCCAAATATTCCCTTTCTCTGAGTCCCACAAGGCTGGTATTTTTTTAAATACTGTAAAGATAAAGCTCTCACTAGATAAGCGTTTTTTTTTTACTCTTTCTGGGAATATGTTTGTGCTTTCCAAGTGGACTAATTAATTCGAAACTTTTGAGACCACTTCTTTTATGGTGGTATAGTGCAGTTTACTTTTCTCTAGAATAGAAGTAAATATATTCGAGTTTTCAGATCATAGTTACTTCTTTATATAAGGCCTTTTATACAATGAAAATCCTCGTTTTCCTATTTCTATTGCCGTGTTTGACTTTTTTTATTGAAATGAAATTCCGAAAATATTTTGCAAAGTATGCGACATTGCCCCAATTTTGTAAACTCCGAAATCGAGACTTCGAAAATTGTCAAGAAGTGTAAGGAAGCGAATGAGATGAGCTATTTGAGTGGGCTGTTAGCATGTATTAATAGGGTCCTTAAACCTAAACTAGCTTACTGTTCGACTACGTTTGGTACTCCACGTTCCGAAGAATAGCACTCGGCGAGCATAGTCGTGCGGATTACCATCCACACTACCAGCTTCACCTCCTGCTGCCACTTCCGCACGGCGGCCAGGCCTAGAACCTGGTCCATGATTACTTCCTAACAAGAAGCCAGATGAAAAAAGACTCAACAAGATATATAAAAAGAAAATAACAAATCCCCCTTGCGTCAATGTAAGTAAAACCAAACCAAAATGATTCTAGCTATACTGCCACCAGGGTAGAGTTGACGAGCGCATGGCGTGCTGAGAGTTGTGACGTATTTTTTTTACTCCCAGGGATCAATGGTTGGCTGGTAAATTGCGGTCATTGAATAAGTAGAGTTCATAGAACTGAAATATGTGAAATAGGTATAAAGTATGTAAACCAGGCACGAAACTAAACAAAATCAAAGTGAAAAAGAAAGAGAAGCCAAATTGGTCAATCTACAGAAGGCGTCTTTGTTGCAAACGTGTTGGCGAGATAATTCTTTACTTTTTTTTTTGGATCCATTCCAGGTTCCAATAATTCAAGGCTCAAGAAATTTTTCTACTAATGCACTGAAAAGTGAGTATTTCATGCTTTGCATCTGGGCATGTCTGATGCAATAGTTTCAGTTCGATTTATTCCGGCAACGCACCTCTGAAGAAGTGGAATAGTTTTGGGTGCTGGTGTAACAAACATATAACTCTACTTCTCTTTGGAATTCCGTGAATTTTTCACAAAAGTTTTCAATATATCCATCTTTCTTTTTTTTTTTTTTTTTTTTTCAAATGATCGTAAAGGCCCTAAAAAACACAAGAAACTGAAATTAAACACGTTATGGCTGGTCAATTACACCCGAAAACAACTTTTTCTGGGGCCATCTTGGGACCCCACAGGAGACTCATCAAACCAGGCGCGACGTTTAGTCATATTCCGTATTAGCCGAATACCTCCGCCGGTCTACGCCTCTACCCCACTTTTCGCGCTTTCTTCGGCAAATAAGCTGCGAGGTCCTGGACAGATTTGTATAAACTGTATGAGAGACATCCATTGCACCAAAATATATCTGACTCATACATGATCAGTCACGATTTTTTGGAGTTAAATAGACCAGAGCAGTACCCGTTTTTTTTTTATTTTTTGTAGAATCATAAAACAAAAAGTTTATAAAATCCATTCAGTCATGCCTATGCTTGCAGACCCTTCAGTGAAGTACGACGCCTTCCCTCCGATTAAGTTGCCCAACAGACAGTGGCCCAACCGGACTTTAGACAAGGCCCCTCGATGGCTTTCCACGGACTTGCGAGACGGAAACCAGTCGCTTCCTGACCCCATGTCTTTTGAAGAAAAAAAGGCCTATTTCCACAAACTCGTACAAATCGGGTATAAGGAGATCGAGGTTGCGTTTCCATCTGCTTCACAAGTGGACTTCGATTTCACCAGGTATGCTGTGGAAAATGCTCCTGCTGACGTAAGCATCCAGGTCTTGTCCGCCTGTAGAGAGGAGCTCATTAAGAGAACAGTTGAGTCTTTACAAGGAGCAAAGAAGGCCACCGTGCATATCTACTTAGCCACATCGGATTGTTTCAGAAATGTGGTTTTTGGCTTGTCTCAGGATCAATGCAAAGCTTTAGCAGTGAAATGTACACATCTCGTTAGAAGTCTCACAAAAGACGCTCCAAATCCCCACGGAACGGTATGGAATTTTGAGTTTTCTCCAGAAACGTTTTCAGACACACACTTAGCTTTTGCCCTTGAAGTTTGCGAGGCCGTCAAAGAAGCTTGGGGCCCTACCGAAGAAAATCCAATAATTTTCAATTTACCCGCAACGGTAGAAATGTCCACTCCGAATGTTTACGCTGACCAGATCGAATATTTCTCTACCCATATCTCGGAGAGAGAAAAGGTGTGTATTTCCCTTCATCCACACAACGATAGGGGATGTGCTGTGGCTGCTGCCGAGTTGGGACAACTTGCTGGTGCAGACAGAATTGAAGGTTGTCTTTTCGGAAATGGAGAAAGAACGGGAAATGTCGATTTGGTTACTTTGGGCCTTAATTTATACTCTCAGGGAGTCAGCCCGAAAATCGACTTCTCCAATATTGGTGAAATAATCGACATTGTTGAGCGATGCAACAAGATTCCTATCCCAGAAAGAGCTCCGTACGGTGGCTCACTTGTTGTGTGCGCATTCTCTGGATCTCACCAGGATGCCATCAAGAAGGGGTTCGAAAAGTATGGCAAACAACAGGCAAGTGCTAATGGCAAGGCCGTTAAGTGGAAACTACCTTACTTACCTATTGACCCTGCTGATATCGGAAGAACTTATGAAGCGATCATTAGAATCAACTCTCAGTCAGGAAAGGGTGGCTCTGCTTGGGTGATCTTAAAGAACCTCGAACTTGATCTTCCAAAGGGCTTACAAGTTGAGTTTTCTAAATCTGTTCAAAATCAGGCCGAAATCAAGGGCCAAGAATTATCAAATTCAGAGCTCTGTGCTTTATTTAAGAAGAACTACTTCATTGCACACGAAGCTGATGACGACACGAGCATGTTTCACCATAATTTGGTAGATTATTCCCTCACGAATTCAAGTAATGGTGTCAGAACTATTGAAGTTGATATCACTGTTGGCGGGGAACGAAGAAAGATATCCGGAACAGGTAATGGTCCTATTTCTGCATTCTCCAACGCGATCAAAAATGGCTTCAATGTGTCGATTGACGTCAAGAATTATCACGAGCACTCCCTTGGTGCAGACTCGAATGCTAAGGCTGCCACGTATATTGCAGCGGAATTACAAGATGGCTCTACAAAGTGGGGTGTTGGAATCCACGAAGATGTATCGCAGGCGTCATTTATCTCGTTGGTTTCTATTTTGAACAGTTTACATAGAGATCTGTATTAACACTGATCTGAATTGTATATATAGGTAATAATTCAATCTTCACCCACATGAAGTGTCAAAAATGAAATTCCAAGAGACTTAACATAAATCAAGAAGGATAAACAAGGAA
>JAJMAK010000186.1:8841-31197 GCA_030572615.1 Metschnikowia lachancei | reverse complement strand
GCTCTTGTCTGCTTTTCCTCGGTACACGTGCCCACGTTGAATTCACCAGACATCCTCAAAAAAAATCCAGGAAAAAACCTGAAATCGAAACTAGAGTACGTCAGAACCCCTTTTAGTGGTTACATAGACATCAGTTTGAGCCGGATCACGTCCCCAAAAGCCCATACCGTCATTTCTGGAAGCGGTTTTTTCCACCTTCTTTCGCTCATTGTGTCCAACTAGAAACCTCACTGGTTCGCCCATACAAGGCCGCCAAAACTGCCAATCGAAGGCCCTCAATAGAAGTCTCACTGGTAAATAGATATACCCGCCTTCAGGAGAAGCACCACCGAGACATCTAACCACACAAGATAAAGCACAAAAGCCAAAGCACACAAGGCTAAGCACACAAGGCGAAGCACACAAGGCGAAGCACACAAAGCGAAGCACACAAGGCGAAGCACACAATATCGAAAAGACACAATATCGAAAATACACAATGTCTCATGCCCGGCCCAAACGCAAGGCCACTGCAAATAAAAATTACCTGGATACACCCAGCGAATCGCTCTTTGACCTGATGTCTGCGACTTCATCTACTTCTTCCAAGAACCTGACCACTAGTCGGTCTGCAAATAACCATACGAGGTCCTCCGCCCAGAAATCACCCAGAAAGAGGGGCGCTCTGGCTGCCGGAAAACACGAAAATGGCCATGGCACATCCCCGGCTAATGGAAGACGCAATGGCCATGGATCAAACACTCCCGCATCGTCATTAGCGTCACTGGCGTCATTATCTTCATCGTCTTCTTCATTATCAGCACCATTATCAGCACAAACTTCCACTACAGGTCCATTGGACGCCGTTCCCTATAATTGGCAGCCGCCCGTAGTCCCAGCAGAGGATTTTTCCCATAAACTTGACTTGACCGACGCCACCGTCAATACAGCACTCCAAATCTTGACGTGCCCTCGATATCCCGCCATTATGGGGGTTCAGCGAGAGGAGCACGAGTTAAAAATTCTTCAAAACTTGCTTGTCAAGCACCTGGGAATGGAGCCTGAGCCCTTGGGGTCTAGACGCAAACCACTGCGTGCGTGTTTCCAGATCAGGAAAGGCGATTACATTTATATGGTGAGCGAACCCCCAGGAGAACCATACTACATTGGACGCGTTAAGGGATTCAAGCGTAAAGACGATCACCATGCGGAAAAGGAGATCGAAAGTGCCACCAACTACGTGTTTCAGATCCAGTGGTTCTATAGGCCCCGCGATATTCTGAAGCACACCTTGGATTCCCGGCTTTTGTTTGCGTCCATGCACAGCGATTCGTGTCCACTCTCCAGTTTTAGGGGCTTACTCACTGTGCTCCATAGACTGGATGTGGAAACGTATTTCCAACCGCCCAAGGGCTCGCAGCTCCAATGGTCAAATGCCCTAGAGTTTTATTCGTCGTTCCCCAACTGTTTTTACTTTGACAAACTATACGATCGCTACATTCTCAAATTCTTCGATGTGGTCAAGACCTCGACCTTGCTCCCGTACATCGATAACACTGCCAACTGCAGCAGGAACTTCATTCTTGCGCTAAACAAGCGTTTTGAATTCGTTTCCATGGAAAGTGCCCGTACCAAGATTTTCCTCAATAACTTCACCTCCAAAATGAGCACACACTGTGACGTTTGCGCCGAGTGGTGTGGCCTGACCGACTCGGTGACATGTGCTGGATGCGAGAAGCATTTCCACATGCTTTGCCTCGATCCTCCGCTCATGAAAAAGCCCAGCCGTGGTTTTTCTTGGTCCTGCGCTGTGTGTACAAAGAAACACGAGTTGGAGTACCAGAGCAGAAAGATATTAATGCTTTCTCACGATAACCGCTCGTCTAATGAAGAGGAGATCTCTTCCTTGCCGGAATCCGTACCGGTTTTGGAAGATGCTGCTGCCCATGCCGTTGAACACACAAAGAAAGCAACCGAAAACTTCCTTCCGAAGTACGAGCAAATGGCAATTGATTATCTCAAAAAAGATGCCCTAGTATCTGTACTTGAACGCAGACTCAAAGAAGAGTGGAGTATGCGCTATTTGGGACTACACGCTCGTCTCGAAGAAGCAATCGATCTTTTCGATAGATCCTATTACCCTCGAGTCTCTACGTCACTTGGACAGCGGTACCAAGTGTCCAACATCCCAGAATATGAGGACCACCCAATAGTATATTATGATGCTGACAAGTCTACCACAGACAAGAATAAAAAGAAGCAATCTAATGGCAAGAAAACCACCAAAAAGAAGGTTGAAGTCGACAGTTTAAAGGAACTCCCTATTCCGAAGGAATTCCAGGGCGTCCCACCGAGGGAATTCCCACAATGGCTCCAGCCAAGACCCAAAGGTTATATTGAGAGAGGGGTGGACGACGGAACTGGCGAAACGTGTACACTTATGTGGAAACCACTACAGAGTGATGTTGCGGATGACTTTAGGAAACTCGACGATTTTATCATTTCTCAAGATCCAGTTGCCGACAAACTAGGCCTACACCCAAACTCTCCCAATTTTGTCGATGCTATTCTCAAGGCTTATATTGACTCTGACGGAGACACAACCAAGGCTGCTGCAATAGTATCTAAATTGACTAGGGCCAGTCTAAAGGAGCCAACCTTCACTAAAGAGGAGGTGAAGAGATTCGAGGCAGGTGTTAAAAAGCACGGCAGTGAGCTTTATCCAGTGTCAAAGGAAGTTAGAACTCAGTCTACCTCCATGACGGTGAGATTTTACTATATCTGGAAGAAGACTGAACGGGGCCATTTGATCTGGGGAAATTACCCAGGCAGAAAGAAAAAGCCAAGCAAGGATGTTGAAATGAAAATAAAACCTACAGTGGATGATTATGCTGATAGTGAAGATGACTCAGCGTATGAAAACGACAAGATTATTATCAAGAAAAAGCCTTTTCAGTGCAAGCACTGTAAGTCATACAAGTCCCAAAAGTGGTTCAAAATTACTGGTTTTGACGGTACCACAACTCATGATGATAATAATGAAATTGATGATGTCGACCCTGCTTGTGTGGTGGCACTTTGTTTTAGATGTGCTAAAATTTGGAGAAGGTATGCCGTCTACTGGGAAGATCCAGTGGAAGTTGAAAAGAAAAATGCCAGGGGTATTGGTGGTTATAGAAAGAAAGTTGAATCCGAGTTAGTTGCTGATTCGGAAAAGATTCTTCTGCATGCTCGAAACAAAGGCGTTGCGTTGTCGTATGATTTGGGAAGAGATCACCCAGAAAGCAGTGTGATTGATGGTTTTGATCGCCCAAAGTTAGTCAATGGTCATCAAAAGTCTTCGGTGAAACCTACGCAAACCCCAATACTAATTGAGGACGAGGTTGAGCCTCCTCCAAAGCAGACACCTAAAACTTCGAGTGCTGCAAAGAATAGCACGAAAGCAAAGAAACTCACTAGTACTCTCAGCGAATCGAAAGAGTCAAGTTCTCATGAGCCAGCGGAGCCTGCTAAAAAAGCCCCGGAAGATGCCCCCGAGAAAACTTCCATCAAGAGAAGAAAAGTTGATGTAAAGGTCACTCCGGAACCGCCCAAAGTAGAGCGAGCGAAAAAGAGACAGGCGGCGGTAAAGGTTGAACCAACGACCAAAACAAAGAAGAAAAAACCAAGCCCGGATCTCAACAAGGTTCCTGAAACTCCCATGAAGAAGGAACCAGAGGAGATCGTGAAACCAGAAAGGCAGCTGGAATCTAAAAATGATTCGAAGGTCTTTCCTGCAAGGCGCCAAAGGAAGAATGCTGATACCACAGTGCTAGCAAATCCTATATTTAACCCCAACTATAAGGGTAAGCTCGAAGAAGTGATATCATATTCCAAGGGCGATAAAAAGGGACTTCCGCCGCTCACAGAAGATAGGCTTGAAAATGTCCTCGATGAATTCAAGTCTCGTCAACTACTTGACATGAAACTGCTCGTTCAAGGATGGCAAGCTCCCCAGCAAGCGAAAATAGACTTGCCATTCTCACCAAACGAAAGAAAATGTTCAGTTTGCTTGGAACATGACAGTTTAGACACATCATCTCAAGAAGTTTTGATTTGCTCGAATTGCGGTGTGAATGTACATGGATCCTGTGCTGGAATTGCCGTCTCTGGAAAGATAAAGCCTGTCAGGCAATGGCTTTGTGATGCGTGTGTCAACGATATGGGCCCCAAGTTCAGCACAAATTATTCCTGCAGCATCTGTTTAGCAAAGTCCACAAATACTGAACTGGCCATTCTAGGAAACCCACTGGATAAACCCGATTTTCTTGTGCCAATCATAGAATCTGGAAGATGGTGCCATATGATTTGTGCGTTGTTTTGCCATGAAAAAATTTCTTTTCGAAATATTCTGGCACCGAACTTTATACCAAAGGAAATCACGGCTTCCACGAATACCAAAAGTCTTGGTTGCATGGTTGAAAGCGTGTCCAGAGTGTTTGCTGAAAATTTTGACAAAAGTTGTGGCATTTGTAAAAGCTTTAACGGTGGCCTTATAAATTGTGATTTGTGTCAAGACAAGGGCAAGGTTTATCATGTTACATGTGCACAAGATACTCCGAATTTCAAGCTTGGGTTTAAGTTGGTACCCCAAAGAGTTACTAAATTACACACCAGCACAGTTGTACGGGATAAAACTGGAAAGTTGGTACCTATATTGGTTTGTCCAGAGCACGATCAGAAAGGAACTGTTTTGGATATCAGGGAACAGGGTAAGAGATCATCCGCTGGAGAAATGAAGCCATTGATCCAGCTTTTCATGGAAGACTTAATGAGACATAACAGCAGAATCAGTGGTCCACAGTTACGTGCCCATAACTACATCTCAATGATTGCCACACTAATGGATAAGGTTGACAGGCAAAATGGCAAGAAAAAAGAGCCTAGTGAAGGAGGCTATGGTAAAATGTCTTGCCACTTTTGCAAGATCTCCTCATCCCCAAAATGGTGGCCTTTAGACTCTCCTCATCAAAAGAAAAATCGTTTCTCTTTCATTAACGAGGAGACGCCCAAAATTAGGGATGAAGAAAGCAATGGCCAAAACAATTCTGTGGATAGCGATATGAAGAAGTCTTCCACCAATTTGCATGCGTGCCAAAAGTGCCATGTGCTTGGTGCGGAAAAAGAACATCCGGATTCTCATACAGAAGGTGACAAATTTATGTTTGAACTCAACAAACCTATTCAGGGATACCACTACGGGATTAAGAATATGAACGATCGTATTGATTATACCCCTTACGAGGTGCAAACCCAAGCAGTGGAAAGATCAAAAATTACATGGGGTGATCTTCTCGGGTAAGGCCCGGGTCACGTGCAGATACAGTCAAGTTTAGCCACGGGTTGGAAGTATCAACGCGAACCAAAAAAAAACCCCCGAGAACCTACCAAAAATATACAAAGCTTGAGATTGCAGTGTCTTCACGCGAATCAAAAAAAAAAAAATACAGTTCAAAAGTCTAGAAGATTCTAAGCCCAGACACAATTATAGAGCGTCTCCAGATTGATTATCAAGCTTGTTACTGAAGTTCGAGATCTTCAAGTTTTCCAAGCCCAGTAAACACAGCCTCGTCGTATTGCAATATGTTGAACTTGGGCAATCGGGATATGCCGGTGATTCCGGGAACTAAAATCGAAGGAGAAGAGCTTAAAGAACTAAGGCTCATGTTGGCAGATTTGCTTCGAAGGAAAAGTACTCAATTCCCAGGCTCTCAACCTGTGTCGTTCGAGAGAAACCATATCGAGGTTCTCAAAAGACGAGAATATTATGTCTGTGAGAAATCCGATGGATTGCGGTGCTTGCTTTTTCTTATCAATGATGCCGTTAGAGGCGAAGGTGTATTTCTAATAACCCGAGAAAACGAGTACTTCTTCATCCCAAACATTCATTTCCCCCTTTTGGTGGATGAGGAAAACGGACGCACCTACCATCATGGCACTGTTCTTGACGGAGAATTAGTGATGGAAACCAAAAACGTACTGGAACCTTATCTTCGATACTGTATTTTTGATGCACTTGTTGTACACGAAAAAGACATTACCAACCGACCGCTACCCAAAAGATTGGGATATATCACGGAAAATGTGATGAAGCCTTTTGACAGTTTTAAAAAGAGGCACCCAGAAATAGTCAACTCGCCAGAGTTTCCATTCAAAGTCAGCTTCAAAATGATGAAACTGTCCTATAGAGCTGATGTTGTGTTGTCGATGCAAGAGCATTTATTTCACGAAACTGATGGTCTTATATTTACATGTGCAGAAACTCCGTATGTCTTCGGTACTGATGCTACGCTTCTCAAATGGAAGCCAGCACATGAGAATACTATTGATTTCAAGATGGAGATGATCTTCAATGTATACCAGGACCCAGAAATGGACCCTCATGACCCGGATTCGTCATACCCGGATTACGATAGCGTTCCCTCAGAAATAAACTTGCATGTTTGGAAGGGTGGACGAGACTACGAACACTTTGCACAGCTCGATCTCCCAGAAGAAGACTGGGAGCAATTAAAGGGAATAGAAGAGCCTCTTCAAGGGCGAATTGTCGAATGTCGTAAGAAGTTGAGCAAACCACCGTACTGGGAGATGCTCAGGTTTAGAGATGACAAGTCCAATGGAAACCATTTCTCTGTGGTTGAAAAGATTCTTCACAGTATCGAGGACGGTGTGACGGAGAAGGAGCTCGTAGAGGCTTGTCCAATTATAGAAAAGGCATTTAAACAGAGAGAGGCGGAGAGGATGCAGAAACCAAGAGGTCCTCATAATGCTTTACCCCCACAAAGGGCACCTGCCCCCGAAAGGCCCAAAGAAGCCAAGCAACGTGAAAGAGAGGAGGAAGTTGAGCGGCCGCAAGTGAAAAAACGGAAAGTCACAGAGGAAGAGATGCTCCAAGAAATGATGCCAGATTATGAGTTGGATAGTGACCTGGAGTAAGGCAACAAAACCTATATTTGTTTCTGCAAAAGGTGGTGCACTGTTTTCTTCAAGACAATTGGATGGTGATATCCCATTTTTATACTTCTGAGAATTAGAGAGCTCAAGGTATGACTTGGAAGCTGTGGGGCCCGTTCCCACTTCCCCGTTATTAAGCATTTAGATCCTAGCTTCATGCGCATATAGTGGACCAATCGTTTAACGTATTAACCTTATATTATCCTGTAGTTCCTATATACATCGACTACGTCACTTCCCCATCTTATGTTTGGGTATGAAACAAGCACACAAAAGCACACACAAGCACACAGGCATTAATCCCGCTCAAGGTTGATGCTTTTGCCGAACTTTCCATACAAATGTGCTTTCAACATGACTAATTGAGAGTCAATATCATCGATGCGGTCGGACACCAGGGAAATCTTCGAGTCCAAAAGCTCGTTCTCCTTCTCGATCATCTCCACAGCCTTAGAAACACTCACAAACACAAACGCATCGGCTATCTTATACTGGATCTTCTCGTCATCGTCCAAAAGTTCGATTTCCATGGCAAGATCGTCGATATAGTCCTTTTCATTTTTGTATGAAGCTAGCTGTTCGGCCAACGCGTCTTTTCTGTTGATGAGCGACGAAAACTCATTGATTTTTTGCTGGTCTTCCCATAAAACCTCGGTGGTATTGGCTTGGCCTTGAGGAAGAAGTTCCATGGCGTGTAGAGTTTAAGGATGATGGAGTATTTCTATCGTAGTTATCGAAAGTTATAGTCGGGGCTTTCCTACGCATTGTCCACGCACGTGACGAGTGACGAAGGAAGTATCCTCTTTATAAGAATATATTCATATATTCGGTGGTAGGCAATTTCGTTCAAGCAATTGTTTCTTTAAAAAAAAAAAAGCACTGAATGAAAAACTGAATAATGCTTGATTGATCAGCTTCAAAAAAAAGGCCAAGCTTAGTAGATGACTGATATATATAGAGGTGTGGTATATGACCAAGCCTTTCATGGTATGATAGATGGGTGTATACTTGCAAAAAACGAGCATCTAAAGGTGTAAAAATGGTAATAAAATGATTTTTCAATGACATTATATTGGTTTAGACTTTCTTTTTGGACTTAAAATTGTTGGTTGTTGCCTAATGGGATTAGGGACGTATGGAAAGGGAGTTATGGGTTGGTTATCTTGAATATTATTATATAGAGGAAACACCCAAAACGGCGTGATACCGCTTGTTTCAGGCGTAATATAAGTTAATATAGAATGGACATGAATCAAATTAAGCTAGCCTTACTCATGATGAACAAAACCAACCATCATCAATTCCTCACACATGTATGAGCTATTCCTAGACCTCTATCTCAAATAAGTAAACCGTGGTCCACACGATTCTATCACTACTCCACCCTGCGTGTACACACACATTAAAACCATTAAAACCATGGCAACTTGGTGTTGTTTTCCCAGATAATGTCGCCCAGCTTCAATTTTCGGTCGTCTTCCTTGTTATTATAGAGAATGGCACTCCGAGAAGAGTTCTCAAGGCCGTGAGTGCACTTGTAGCGGTTGATCAACACCTTCTTGACTGTTGGCGAGACTTCCGACTCCCATATGACAATCTTGTGGAAGTTCGACATCTGTGGCACGCCATGCTCAGCCTCCAAGTACTCCTTCATTGCCTCAATGAGCTCCAAAGATACCTCGTCCGGATTAAATATCTCGTCATCAACAAAACTCTTGATGAGAGTGACGTAGTTTTCGAATTTGCCCGCTTCTTCATTATACCCATACTCGTATTGCCACACGACAAAACCCTTCAATCTGCCTGTCTCAGGACACACGGTCTTGATACCGAAATACACCGGTTCCGATGAGCTGAACTTATTCGAAAGCGACTCCAACGACTCGGTGGCAAAGTCAAAGTCTGAAACCTTCTCGTCAAACAATTTCACACCGAAAAACTTCGCTCGCAAATGGAACCAGTCTACATAGTCCAGGGATGGGTTGATGGAGATGCGGTCGATTCCGTCCAGCCTCACTTTGTGCCTCATGGCGCGGTCGAAATGCTGGTTATAAACTTCAAACAAGTCGGCAAATTCGTTATATTTGATCAACTCAAATCCAGGCTTCAACCCAGTTGCAGCAATCCCACTATATGAGAGGGGAAGGTTGACTAAGTCCACAGGGAAAGACTTGAACCCATTTTGCGCATAGTATTCGCCCACTTCTGAGTACAAAAAGACGAACCCTTGAGCACCAAGCAAATCATCTTTTTTGGCCGCCTCTACCACATTATCCACCATGATGGCAGCCAAGCCACGGCCTCGATTCTCTTCATACGTATAAACCCCACCTATGCATCCGCTAAGAACGTCGGTTCGCGTGACCATGCCATGCCCATTTGTAGAATATCGCCACGACTCTCTGATTAAAAGCTCACACGAGCAGAGGGGTTTTGCCGCGGGCTCTTTGCCCTTTAACGTGAACACGAGGAGCCGGTTTGGGTCCGAGCACGTGATCTTAGATAGCCCCAACACGCGTTCCCTGGTGACATAGTCTTCGGTGGAAAGAAGGTTTTTCCATGCTGCCGCGTTCCGTTGGCGCGTATATTCACGGGTCTCTTGGTCATCCACCTGTTCCAACACGAAGTCGCTGGGATCTTCTCTATATTTAGTCATGTTTCGCGAAGAGTAGTAGTACTAGTCCAGCTATTATACGCCAGATAGGAAAATCAATGGAAAAAAAAGTAAGCGTCACACAACACCACAGCAAACAATGAAAGCTGCAGGGATGAGTTTGTGAAATCAAGGAGAGACAATGGCTCAAAGCAAGAAAACTTAGAATGGGTCAATTCTCTATAGGGAAAGTTACCTGAATAATTATAAAAACAACATCCAATATCTGTCAACGGAAGTGCTCGCGTTATATACACTGCACTGTGAGTGGTGGATTGATCAATAGGTACTTAAGCGCTCCCCGCTCACATGCAGGTGGAAACTGTCTAGACTTGACTCGAAGCCGCAATGCACGTAGGGAGAGTTGTACATTTTTGGGTGCTTCCCTCTCGCTGTTCTTATTTTCTTTTCGTCTTTAAATGATTCCTTTTCAACAAGATCTTATAGGCTTTTGTTTTATTTTGCTTTAGCGCAATCCCGAAGTTTCAATCGAAGTTCAGGGCCCTTATCTGGATTAGTGATGTGAACAATGGTGGTCTTGCAGTCATCATTAGCACGCGCACGAGTTAACCGATAAGCATCTGGGATCCGGATTAGGCAGTAGCCGCCGCGGCTTTGGAGCCACCCAGAACCACTTACTTCCCAGTACGGAAGTACGACTAGTGTCATTGCGATAAACCAAAAACAAAAACAAAAATGACTCAATCTGTCACACATTGTGACCAATTAAGGAATGGGAAATAAAGATATAACGGAAACCGATGCTGTCTTTTGTATGAGTTGTGTTAGTGGGTGACCTGGCCTTCTGGAGGTCCACTATTATGGGGCCACGCTTATACCACACCTTATCCCCAAAGCTTGCCGGGAGATAATTGAGGTTTCTCTTTTTTCTTTTGTTCTTCTTCTTCTTCTTCTTTCAGTGTCAGCTTTTGCTTCTATAGCCGTAGATTCGAATATGAACAACTGTAGTCCATTGCTTTCTCTGGTTTCTGTAAGTAAAAGACGTCTAGTGTCCCCATTCCTTGTCTTTTCACAACCTTGTTTAAGCTTGTCTGCCAGAATATCCCTCCGAATCTCTGTAATGGCCTTTCAAAAAAGCCTCCACCTCGTCTATCTTCCTGCTCTGACGCTCTGTAGAGTTCTCCCGCAAAAACTCTGTAATGAAGTCTTTAAAGATGCAGAGGAGACGCCTAAGTAGATGTTGCCTTGAAATCATATTGTCCCCCACCACTGATTTCGCCATATCTTTTGTATTCATTTCAGAGATATTCATCACCAGTTGGTCTACAATACCTCCACATGTGTGAATAGTACCAGCTTGCCACTTATCCGATGATGGCATTGTAGGATTTTCATTATCAATGGTATGCGACACACCATCCAGAAAGTCGGATGTTTCCAACGTGCGTTCTTGCTCAAGTGCCATAGTGGCCGTATCAGCGAGATCCTCTTCTGATGCATCCAAATTCGCTTCAGTGCTGGACATTTCGTAAAAGCTTTCTTCCTCTCTCAATTCAGGGTCAATCCTGTCTTCGTCAACTAATGGCATCATATCATCTTCACACTGGGCAGCAAGAGGATCTGCACATTCTTGATTATCTCCTTTAGCTGATACAAATGGCTTTGAGCGCCGTGAAAAGAAGAAGAACTCCCCTAAGAAAATGTGCTTGCACCACGATCCACCATTATTAACAAACCCAGGACAGGTACATGATGGAGACAAGTCATGCACAGTAACGATATAGTGGACAGGGTTTCCCGTGAATGACTTAACCTCTAATTTGTTTCCGTCTAAATGAGTTATCAAGTCTTCATACTCCTCGATTGGAATGGCTCTAGCAAGGGTCTGTGTGTCTTTTTCTTCAAGATCAATCACTTCAAGATTCGCATCCAAAATTACTCTGGATTCGAACCCCGCTTTTGGCAAAAACTTAAAAACGAGGACTTCCGGTTCCTGGAAGCTGGCGTTCTTAAAATCCTTCCGCAACTCGGAGTGATAAGCCTCGATGGGATTGTTCGTGGTTCCAGTGGAGTCGAATTCTTCACTTAGTGCTCCGATGATCAATTCTATCTTTGAGAACCATTCTTTTTTGACATAATTCATGAAGTCGGTGTGATTTGCATACTTCCCAAGGAAGTAAGCGATGTTCTCTTTAGCTTTTGCCAAAGAGAGGCTGGTGATAACTGCTGAGAAATCTTCTTTCATTTGATTTCTCGTGCCCGTTTCCTCCGACTCGCTTTTGACTTTCTCAACAAGTTTAATTTCGAATGCTGTCAGGATACGAAACCGGCAGTAAAGTATCGACAAATCTGGTCCCCAAACGTGCCTCAAAGCTTTGGTTTCGGCGGCTTCACAATCTATTACCGCTTGAGATGGCTTGAAGTGGCAGAACTCTCTGACTTTTTGTAGAAAATCAGCAATCACAATCGAAGTTTGAGAGTTGCATATATAAAACGCAACAGGCACAGCCTTTCTTGTAGCGTGGTTCTTTACCACGATGGTGTACAAAAAACTATCTCCTTTTTCCAAACCATGACATGTGCGATGGGTTGCATCGAGATGGAAAACACTACCGTTATCTTTCAAGACGTTCCGCTGCCATGGCGTCATAAAGAAAAACGACCAAACTCTGACTTTTTTGGGCGTTTCGAGACGTATTAGACGGGGCGGCTCGGAATAATCGTGAAATGTTTCAGCAAAAGAAGCTGCGCCGCCCTTACTAACAATTTCATCTCCCCAAAGGCGTAAACTGGATTCAAGTGATTTGCGATTGATGGAAAATGACTCAAGAAATAGTCTCCTTTCATACCTGACATGATGTGAGTTAATTTTAACCAATTCTGGAAGTGTAAGATTGCCCGTACCAGTGGCCAAATAACGACTTCTGACTTCGTCAATTTCTGGATACGTGACTCCTCTTCTAACGACAATTCTGAGCGCCGACCTCATTCTTTTTGATAAGCCCGACATATTGAAATGCTCCACTGTGGCGGCTGGATGTTCATGTATCCATTTATAAGTCACCTTCACGGTTTTGTCTCCGTGCTCACCAACGTTGATTTTATTCCCTTGACAATGCTCATAGCCGTATGAGTAGCTTGCAGTAATCCTTGCTTTACAATCGGATTTTAAACCGCGCTTGGCTCTCTTAATTAATGGCACGCCATTCGCGTCAAGCTTTATTATTGGTGTTCCTGTCAGTTGACAGGTGAATGAGTCCAGGCCAGCCAGGAGGAATTCATTTCGTTTGTATGTTTTCGCTTGAGACTCGCGCTTTCGTAAAACATCCCGTCTGTGAAACTTACAGTCGGTCTGAATATCTTCAAGCCAGTCTGAAAACTCACTTACTTTCATGTATTGGATTATAGTATTTGTTTTGTGAGCCTGCTGGGACTTGGTCAAATCTTTCCAAATGTCCAATTCCATCATGTTTTTTGGGAAAACAAACGGGTCTAAGATTAGTAAGAGTTGTACAGAATTGGTGTGGATTAGAGAAGGTTACACATACCGACCATTTTTTTTTTGACACACGAAAAGTAAAAGGCTGTTGAAGGATCAAAGAAATATATTTATAAATGTTTTGCTCTAGGTGACTCGTTTCTGATGCGCGTCCTTCTGAAACGACAACACCGAAAAATCCACCATGAGTCTGGCTAAGAGTTGTTCAAAATGCGCGTGCGGCCGTAGCTACGGCGTAGCTACGCCTACTACGCTACCACGTACTACGCTACCTTTTTTTTCTTTAAGAAGTGTCTGCTCCTTATGTGTTTCCCGAAGTTTATTTATGTAGTAAAATAATACACGACAAAGTTTGAAAGGATGGGTCGGGGACTTTAGTTTCTACCGATAGCTTTTTGAAACCCATGCCCATCATTTTTACTCAGACATCCCGAGGAAAGAGAGTCCCATCCATTCTGTTGGTGGCTTTTCAAATTTTGGAACAAATTGGATATTAAATTTTGAGCACAGAATGCCGCCACAGAATTAGCCGAACGCAATACTGAAAGATTTCAAATTGTCACCTTCCCATCAAGCTCATGATGTCATTAAGTATAGTTTGTTCAAGTGGTACCTCTTTCCCGGAACGCCAGCAGACGAAAAGTGAATTGTAAAGCAGTGTACTTTGTGCCACAAAAAGTATTATTTTGGTTTGAATAGGAAGTGAACGACGTTCGAAAAGTAATATGAGTCAGTCCAACTTGACAATGGAACGCGTCGAGAAAGAAGCAGACAGTTTACATGCGCCAAATGATTGGACCATTGTTGGACCCTTACTTATCGGCTAAAGTGACGTCTACAAGGGCTCTGCGCTATTGATGACTTTGCAGCTAGAGACGTTCCAAATGCTTTAGGGTTGCGTGTTTCTGGAAGAAAATGGAGACCCGTTTTCGTTTCATTTGACAAACCCGAGTCTGAGAGATTGATGTTTATGATGGTGAAAAACGAGCTCTATGTTTAACTTGCTGAGTGTGACTCTTTCACTTGTTGATGCATTTCTTGAGGAACGATGCTCCTACCATGAGCCGTTCTACGTTGAGACCGAGGCTAAAAGACATTTACTACGAGGATTTCGTACGTGTAAAGAAAAGCCTCGATGGAAATACTGGACAGTTCTTGGTCACGATTGATGAGTGGAAATCCGGTAACAACATTGACTTCTTAGCAATCACATTGCGCTTCTATAAAAATCAAATGGAATTACAGAACCACACCATCGGATTCGAAGCAATGAATGGAAGAATCAGATATACAGACGAGGCTTTATACGACTTTATGCTGAGAGTTTCGACAAAACACGGCATTCAGAAGCGTATCACATCCATTACGAGAGATAATGAGGAGCCAATGAATACCATGATGGACTTTTTCACGGCAGTATGGCTGCCAAGGGAAATTTATTCGAGGGTGACATTCGATGTGTAGGGCATGTTTTGAACTTGTCAACTAAGGCACTATTGAAGTACACATATTTCGCAGGTAATGGATGGCAAAAATTCAAAAGGTCTATGAAAACCCTTCTCGAGCAAGCCCCATATTTCGAGAAATTTTCTCATCGCATGAAGCACTTACCGCGTACCATGTGATTGATTATTCTTCAGATAAACGATTGCCTTACTATGAAAAAGATTTTCTAAGATCTCGTTGCGAAGAAAAAGCCTAAAGAATCCTCGAATACAGGCCCAGAACAGTTGAGAGATAAAAACCTCCGATGGCTTTCTACTTACCGCATGATCAATCGCTTTATTTGTTTTCGAGCGGAAATCACTCAAGTATTGAGGATTAATTATGGGGAATTCTCGGAACGTACTGCCGATCTCAAGAAATTTGAGCTAACCAACAAGGATTGGAATTACTTGAAGATTCTTCGCAATATTTTAAAGACTTTTCGGGCTCCTACTTTGCGGCTTCAAGCATCGTCTTACCCTACGATTAATCGAACGATCCCCATGATCTATGGCGTCTTATCTGAATTAAATTCCTTGAAGGACGACGAATTCTCGAGAGAAAATCCTCTCTTTGCTTTTGGCTTGGAGGAAGCGAGAAAAAAGTTGCTTCAATATTACCCGATACATGACGAGAAGATCACGACAAGCTGCTTTATCTTGCTATTGTACTCGATCTACGGTATAAGTTAGAGGCATTTAATACTGTGTCTCGAGCGACAAAATCACCACGATTAAAGAATTCTTTTTCCAAGCATACCACAAGTACAAATTGAAGCTCGAAGATGAATTATTCGGTTGAACCAGACTTGTTGCAACCCAAGGAAACGGTTCTGGATGGGTTTTGATTCCTCAATGAAAAGAAGGAAATGGACACAAACGAATTTGAATCGTACCTTAGAGAGCCACGCGAGAACGGGAGCCAAGATGTCATTGCATGTTGGAAGAGCCACCAATCTCGGTTTCCGATCATTTCCCGCATGCCCAGGGATTTCTTTGCTATTGCTGCTATGTCAGAAAAAAAAAAGCGCTTTTTCTTCGAGTAGGAAACATAGTCACAAAGAAGAGAGGTAGGTTTCTGTCAAATACGATAAATGTATTGGCAATACTCAAATCACGGGGGATCACCACTCCCGAAGAAGTGCCAGCTCGAGCAACAGGAACCCCCCGAACACATCGAGTTTGCGAAAGAGGTGTATGAACCTATACTAATACCGATGGAGATTTTTTTGAGGAAGACGTTGAAAACGGAGTGGAAAAAGGCTTGGATATTTCCGAAGTGTGAGTATCAGTCTATGGTTTCTGGGAACTGACGTGCTCCTCATCTATACATTTCCTAAATATCAAGATTCCCTTTTCAGCCAAAGTAGCGGCAAATGTTTTTTTGTAATGATTCGTCGTTGTCATTGAAGTTACAGCCTGAATTACCCTATATGCATTTTGAACATCTGTGGTCTAGCTGAATGAATCGAAGTCAGAAATCAATCACTTACTTATACAATACACGTGACAATATCTACTGTTACTATCTCTAACTCTAACACTCGCTCCGACTCTAACACTCGCTCCGACTCTAACACTCGCTCTCCATCCTTCAGGCTTTGTTGGATGATTTCAAAGTATTCATTGTGGAAGAAGGCTCGCATTGGACTTTGTTGATGAAGGTCATATTGGTCCTTTGATTACGTCTTTGCAAGACTTGTCTCAATACCTTCAACAGGTAAAGACTGTCAGAGATGACTGAGGAAATATGACGAATCATTTTCCGACCCCTTATGTTCTTTGAGTGCCATGTTCATTGCATAGGGTCTAATTTTCACATAAAAGTAGTATTTTTTTCCCGGTTTCGAAGAATAAAGATATATTTGAATTTTCCCATAATTCAGTCGCACGGATGAAATCAAACTTTGAAGTAGATTGCTTGACCGCTACTAGTACTGGGTGTTTCTGGGTCGAATATGGTTCTATTCTTTAAAATTCTCTAATTTGGAGGGTTTTCTTGACACTCCGTATTGTCGAGTATTAAAATATTAAAGCGATCAAAGGAATTAAACAATTGAGCCCCGTGGCCCATAATTTGAGACCTGGAGCTCCCCATTTACACTATATAGAGCTTTATATAATGTGGATTCATATCGCTAGCTTTTCACATAGAGCTCAGACTTACATGAGTAAACTTGAATATACCCTTTTACACTGTATAGATGCTAGAGTATACAAAGAATTTGAAAAGATATGTTATCCTACTAAAACCGAGGCTTTACTGCTTGAGATGACTTACAAAACGAAATAAAACTTCATTGGAAAAGTATATAAATATTGAATAGTGAAGAGTAGGGTCTGCCGCAAAAATTTACATTCTCAGAACTTTCTAATAAGCATTATAGCAACCTTCGGGGTTCGCAAAAGGGATGTGTTGATTTTAAGGGTGTGCCAACCAAAGAATGTAATGGTACTAGGGAATTGCACTCGTAATCTATAATGATGATACCAGTAAAGTCAAGTAAGAATTGTCTTGAAACGCAGAGGATACATCTTGGGACATCCTCCCATGATAATACCCAAAATTAGCAGCAACTATAGCAATAGCTTAATCTCTGTTCTTCACCCTCTCGATTTCATCATAGAGACTCACAACGTGGCCCTTGTGCATCCTCAAAAGAATATCCTCAGGCGCCCAGTCTTTGCTCTCGTACTCCTCGATTTCTACAGCAACATCTCGTAATTGCTGGTAGTAGTCGTGATGCTTTTTCTTCAAATCTTCCGTCAAAGGAGGAATCCGGGTATTTGGTTGGAGAGAATCGCCACTAGCATTGGGAAATGTGTGGGTGACCATGCTGACAAGCAGCAACAAGCTCTCGAGGTTTTGTTTCCAGTGCTGAGACAATTCCTGGAGGTTTGCTGGGTTGGGAGACAACTTCTTGGCCTTTGACCGGAGATGGTACTTTGCTGGATCCCGTGCAATGTCCGCACACAATTCAAAGAGCCAGCGTGAATCGAAGAGCGGACCTTGAGGGTATGGGATGAGGCGAGAGTACTTATAATGGGCAAGTTGATCGATGGCCTTACAGGCCATGGAGTATTTCGATGTGCCCGAAGGGAACCGGCTATGAACATGATTCGAAAGCTCAGCAGGCGGGTCTGGGAACTTGGAAAACCGGTTTTGCAAGTCGTCGTCGATGTCCATATACGGCAACCCTAGCTTGTATAGGAGACCCTTGATATTTGCCCAATGAGAAAAGCTTTTGAGGGCCGAGAGAACTTCGGGCAGTTCAAGAGCCTCTTCGCCAAAGTACCGTTCGACATACTCTCGCATATAGTGGCCCTCGAGCTTTGAGCCAATGTGGTGGTCGGTATGTAGAAAGTTCAACTTCGAGCAGTAGAGCAAGTTATACCCCTGGGCCAAATGGTCAGGGGTAACATCCTTCGATAACATAAGCGCCGCGTCTTTGACAGCAGGATCGAAAGAGCCCTTCAGCGAGGCAAAATGAACCACTGACGAGTTTTCCTGTTCATACCAGTGGTTTTCTTCAAGTGCACGTGCCACCCCTAAAATGATGAGACAGAGGTGTTTGTGATTGACAAAAATGTCGGGCAGAATGGCAGCAAGAATCCCATACGCCAGCACAACCGCCACCTGGTCCTCTAGGTGTTCGGGATGAATCACCAAATGTTTATCTTCTTCACGGACACGTTGAAAATTATTATTGACAAATCGGTACTTCCGGCCTCGCTTGGAAATTTCCGTGGTGGAAAGCCCTGCGACTTTGGCAAGGATATAATCCGCCACATCCACGAGTGCATCTGATGTAGTGGTGCAGGTCATCGAGTGGATCTGAAAAATAGGGTATAATTATTTCCAGATAGAGTTAGATTGAAATAGATATCGATGGGGTCGAATCTTCACCAATTTTTTTGTTCTCTTAGGCTTGTATATGGAATAGCCCGATTAGGAAGTTATATCGAGGAATACCACCTGCACGTAAGATTTAGAACGGGTGAACACGGTCTATATGCAGGTGGCAATGAATGGTCTTACGAGACATTGGGTCATTTCGTATAGACACGGCTGGGCTACGAGATGGTAGATACTGCGTCGGTTGATGTGAATCACCCTTGGCACCATTCTTTCTAATACAGAGTTTCAAATGTAGAGTGTATTTTGTTCCAGACAAGAACCATAAACGTGACTATGCCATTCAAGAAGGAAATACGCGTGAGGGTTGCTAAAGTTAGTGTTGAAATTTATTGGAAATCTAGAAGCTGGCCGTAAACCAGCGCACGAATATAAAAACAAGGTTAAAGTGCTTGGTTTTCAATATTAAGCGAGCACTTACTGAGGTAAAATGTCTCTTGGCAATATCAAAACAGCTTTAGAGACTATTTATGAGTCCAGCATCAAAGAATCTTGGCAGTTTTACTGGATGACTGGATGATCGATACCTCGTAAGTGAGGGCAAGAATTGGGGAGTGAGGATTGGGAAATCACCCAAAGAAATGACTCAAACTTTTTAGTTTCCGGACCTTGAATGTGAAAACGACAAGTTTGTAGCTAAAAAGGATGGTTGAAGTACTTGATACTGTGAGTGTACTCTGGTGATGAGAATTGCTCACACTTACTGTCGAAGTCCCACAATGAGGAAAAGCATCCAACGGAATTGTTGATAATATAGAGTTATTCCTCTTAGTAGCAGTTGACGGGAGTCCTTCGTCCCACATTATTATCCGAAAAGACTTTGGAAGAACCTGTGGAGTACATTTCCCCAATTTATTGCGAGTGAAAATGGTGATGTTCACACAACAACCAATAACCATACAGAAGTAGAACTTGCAGAAACAAAACAACGGTATGACTTTGCACCATATATTTGGATGCTGCAGTTATATTTCCACCAGTCTAGATGTGGGGACTGTGAATATTTTCATATTACACATTCAAGTTGAGTTTCTTTATTCCCTCAAGGAAATTTATCTGATAGTACTGACAACCACTATTTATTAATTTTGAAAGTATTTCTTGGTAACCTTTATAAGCGGGAACGCATTGTTTCTGTTTCCCGTGGGCAATAAACTTACAACAGAACAATCTATATTCAAAAGACGGTTTTATTTGATGATTGTGTACTCATTATCTGTGGTGAATCCAGTAATATCTCATGGATACACCTGGGGAACTTCCCTGAGTGCCATGGTATAAAATATATATAGTTGAGTTCAAAGAGACCCAAGAAATACATTAGAATTGAAAAGTCAGAGCCAGAAAGAAAAAGCACAAGCTAAGCGCATTAAACTCAAGCATAGACTTGGTACTGGTGGCTTTACATTGAATTTATGTGGTGATAGTGCTCCACTTAAGCCAAACCAACGTGCGCTTGTTCAGCTAGTGGAAGAGAGAGGTGAGTGTGACATCGTGGGGGCGTGATATCTTCCAATACAATTATTGATGGGAGAATTTGGAGACTCAACTTGTTTGGGGAGTGGTCTTAGCATTTTCTAAAACCAAGGGGACAATAGCCAATAACCACAGTGATTGGAAAAAGACTAACAAGCATATCGATATGATGGATCTTTGACAAGATCGATACTAACAGTGTCTCGTGTAAAATGACATAGTTATAGTTCTTGTTCTTCATCGTGTCGACAAAACAATCTATTGCATCATAAGCAAGGGTGAAGATAGTAGTGCCGTTTTCGCCTTTAACGCATCCCCAAGAAGAAGAAAATTCATGAAAGATTGACCCCTGATACATGGAAGTGGCCCGACTAAACCACAACGGTTTCCTCCAAAGATAACTGTTATTATTTCCGAAACCAACCAATGTAAGTTGGGTTCAAGAAGGAAGACACTTGGAAGTGAAAATAACACCAAAGTAGTTTGAAGGCTGTGCATTGCTCATTCTCAGACAGAATTTCTCGCCTTTTGAGGCAATCAAAAATGGCGTCTATTTCCTTAACATTGTACCATATGAACCTGTGATTGTTCTATCAGAAGATTTTTCCCGTTATATTTTCTTGGGAATGCCTTGAAGTCGCCGAAGGAATTTCGAAGAAAAAGGAAGTTTCGGAGTTCAGTCGACCCGAACGTGTTCATCGGCCAAATCCCCGTTAGTATATTTGTTCTCATCATCAGATGTGTTTGGATAATATTCAATACAACTTCAAAGCTGATATATTTCAAACAACAAAGAAAGCGTATATATTGACACAACAGAGCAAAAGTTATTGTAAAAGAAAAATAATCAAAAACTTGAAAAACTTGATAATTACTAGAAAAAACAAACAAAAGCATAACCCACTGGTACGCCCGTCAAGTGATAAATCCGGTGCCTCATAGCTGCGTGCCACCGCCACCTTTCTGTCAAAGAATTGTTAGGAGTACCAAACTCTTGGCAAACACCAGACAAGATAATGAAAACAAAAAAAGGCAAAAACAAACAAAGAAAGAAAGAAAGAGAGAAAGAGAGAAAAATCAAACACATGGCCGAAACCAAAAAACCCCAATTCATCAATTACAACGCCCTAGTCTGTAATCCACGTCGAGACACGGCTCGGCGTATCTAGACAACTGATCGGCTTTTCTTGCCTGAATCCACCTCTGGCTTCTCATCAGGTCATACATATCATGGCTCTGCCTTTGAAGAGGGCGCATGGCTCGAAACCATTGCGTGTTTTTCGGACGTGAGCAAATACATGGAACGCATAGGCCATTTTTTTCTTGTCGCTGCGTCAAGTCAGCCAATGAAGATTTGCCAAGGTGTGTTGATCAACAGCGGTTGATCTAGACTGTTATCTTTGAGCAAAATATGCATTGCTCCTGCGAGGTGAAATATGTAGAGGTGGTGATATTATTGGCGGGACTAACAAGTTGGCCTTTTCAAGCATCTCGTAGACAAGACTGTGGTTATTGATGTGTTTGAGCAATTGCTCGTATGTGGGGATACTAAAATCACCTCTATATCTACAAGCACGGAGATTACCGTCCCAAAAAATGTATTGTAACTATGCTAATATGTGGCTTGTTTCTGAAGTTGGTATCAAAATGTACCAACCCGATAGAAAAAATAAACTCAAAAGAAAAACAAAGCAGCCATGAACACTAAAGGTGTGCCCTTAAGCTAAAGATGACCCCATGCGTCTCTACATAGACAGCGAGTTCAGTTTCTCGCGCAAAAACTTGATCTTTCTGCGTCTGGCGTTGATGAACCAGTTGCTCAATTGCTGCTGGTTCAACCCCGTGGCCAAGATCAACTGAGCCTTCTCGAATGAGTTTGGGTATGGGTGGTTTAAGTGGTCATTCAACCACGTGAGCAAGACATGGGTGACTTCTTTTGGCAAGTTGTTTCTGGTCCTGACCTTCGAGTGGTGGGAGTTCGCTGCAGCCGCCGTGTGTGACCGTGGCGATAACTCGCGTGATGGAGGCTGGCTGCTTTGATACTCTGGGGTTTTAATGCCATAGTCTGGAGCCGAATGAACTCGTTGTCCAACATGGGCATGTGGCTGCATTGGTTGTGCCTGCGCAGGGCTGGGGAATTGGTATGGTAAGTCCACGCTCAGGCCTCTGGAGGGCGCATAGCCAGTCTCGCCTGCAAAACTGTATTTGGGGGTAGCGTAGGGCGTGCGGTAGTATGGAGCAGCAACGTATTCAGGAGTTGCAAGCTGGTATGGTGCACTATAGTACGACGATGGTGGCACCGGAACGGGCCGATAAGAGGCGTACGCTGGCGGGGCATGGTATGTGTCAGTTATGGTAGGGCCCCTGAAAATATCAGAGATTGGCGGCAAAGAAG
>JAJMAK010000185.1:0-31106 GCA_030572615.1 Metschnikowia lachancei | reverse complement strand
CTTCATGATCCTTTTTTAAAAAAAAAAAGAAACAATTATCCACGGTGATTCTTTTGACACAATCCACTATTTTTGAAGGGTGCAAGTTCAACCTCTCGTGGCGTGTCTACGCACCGGTACCCCATACTTTTTTCTGCCCTGAGGGTGTAGCAGGCAGTGCAAAATCCCGCGCGGTGAAGTTCGTCTCGCCTCATCGCGGCCGGGCTCAGCTTTCACCATATCCCTCTTTCATACAGGCTTGCACGAGGACATTGAATTTTTCTTCAAAAAGCCCAAAACCATAACCATGTCTTCCACACCAGTAGAGTACCTACCGGACCCAAGTAATGTTCAGTGCCAAAGATGTAAGGAGCTTCCTGCTGTGTTGGTTTCAAGAAAGGAGAAGTTCTGTGGGAAATGTTTCATATGGTTTATGAGAGGCAAGCAGAGGAAGCAGATGGTCGATGACCGCTACAAAGTGAAGTACGGTGCTGTTGCAGAGCGTTTGGGCGTGCAGAAAGTTTTGTTACCATTATCTTATGGTGTTTCATCGCTCGTGTTGTTCGACATGATAGCATCGTTGCTTCAGGAGCAAAACTTGATGCATAAGGGCAAACAAGGCTTTGAGTTGGTGGTTGTGCACTTGAACGAAGATGGCGAGTCGAGGCGTGAGCATTTTCAACTGCTCGCCAGTAAGTATGCCCCGGTGGAAATCAAATATGTGGAGGTTGACTTAGAACTGTATCCTTTGGATTCTCGCATGAAGCTTGCCGTGAGCCCTGAATTCGATGTTGTTGCTGATCCCAGCGTTAGCAGTGCCGAGTCGATTTCTCAACTTCTAGAAAATGTGGCCAGTCGGTCACTGAGAGCAGATTTGCGTGGTATCATATACGAAGAGATTTTTAATAGTGTTGCCGTGCACGAGCATTGCCAGACGCTTCTATATGGTCACAGTATGACGCGATTGGCAAATGAAGTTATTGCATTGACTGTGAAAGGCAGGGGTCTGCGAATTCATGAGGCAGTGGCAGACCGTACCACGAAATATAATGGTACGGAGATGCACGTGATCTTTCCTCTAAGAGATATTTTGTTTGCGGAGGTAAAGGCAGTTTTAAATCTTAGTGAAGGAATCTCCGAATATAGCATTATCCCCGCTACCCTGGGACAAAAGCTTGTCAAAAACATGACGGTGCATGATCTTACCACGCAGTATTTTGATGGTTTGGATGCTACTGGATATGCGTCTACTGCATCAACAGTCGTTAAAACTGCCGAAAAATTGGGTGGGCCCAAAACCGAAGCAACGGATTCATGTCGGGTCTGTGGGGCTGCTATTCATCATGACCCACGTACCTGGCTCAGAAACATCACCGTAAACACTGCTGCGCCTTTGGAAACAGAAGCCGAAAGAGTGTATGCCGAGGAGTACCTGACTCACGTGCCAGAGAAACTCGCTGGAAACCATCTTATGGCGTGCTATGGGTGCACAGTGACGATGGCCGGGGCTGGTGAGAGCTTTGTGTGGCCTGTCCGTGCTACAAAGAAGGAGATTTTAGACGAGTTCGTGTTGAGTGATGAGTCCGAGAATGAGGACTAGCGAGCGAAACGTATTTTACGAGAACGGAAAGCTCACCATCATCGAGCCGGTGTTGAGATTACCTTTTTTGGATGTATTACTTGTATGATGAGGTTTTTACTAGTTCTCCTGTTCGGTAACGGGTTCCGAGGAGAAAAATTCATATTTATGATGAGAGGTGTGTTACGTTATTGAATTTGGAACAAATTATATGTTCTGGATCTTTTTTTTTTTTCTTTTTTTTTTCCTTCATAATTATTTGAATCAAAACAACTCTAGGATACAGCTACAAGTCAAACACTTAAGTAGTGGCTAAAAATATTTGTCTTGTCTCAAGTTGATTTCGTCCCCGACGTTTGCAAGCATGCCGCACCTGACTTTAACGAGCATACCCTATTAATCCATAGTGCAATTTATAGTGCGACCATTGTACATTGAGGTCGTACCATCAACACTAAACTCTAAATTCAACATTCTTTTCTTTCATAAAAATCAACTTCAATGTACTCTTCTGCTTCGGTTTCCATTCACTCACACTCGCCTTGGCAAAGGCCAAAAGGAACGACCAAACGCATTCATGAATCGAACGCTTCGCCCCTACACCAAACACCCCAGGCTACACATGCTTCTGGGCTCCATACTATAGCACAAGTCTCACATGAAGTTCCACCCGAGGCCATACAATATGCCCCGCCTCTTTCAGCTTACTCTGCAAATCACTGTGGCCTGAGTGTCTCTGTTACAGAGTACAATCGAGCACTACAAATGATGACATTCACTGGAGTTAAGGACGTGCCTGTGTTATCGCCACAAGTACTGAAACGGCTAGAAAACTTGCGCAGAATCAGAAATACAGGCTATGATTCCATTGCACCCATTGGAATCAACAAAACTATGCGTGAGCTTGATGAGGAGGCCCACATGGGTGACGATGATGATGATGTGGATGACGATGATGCCCCGGAAGGTCAGGCAGAAAACCTGACCGCATCCGGGACTGGCCAGGCAGGAGATGCTCTGGCGCTGCTTTTAGTGAATGGCGTCAATATATCCTCATCTTCTGCCAACAATATTGCAGCTCCTCCAGCCTCTGAGCTCACCACCAACTTGCTTCCAGAAACCGATTTAGATGCGCGGATTCCCGATGCCGATGCCAGCGAATTGTCTGTCAGTGACTCTTTCTCCAACTCGGACTCAGATACCCCCGATGCATTCATGGCCGAGGATGTGGAGTATCAGTATGACCATAGTCTCTTTCATGACTCGGGCGTGGGCCAAGGGAGCATTTCTGAATCCCATACTTCATTTTCCACTGGATCCGTGCTATCTGGAGCAAACATGGCCACCACAATTCCTACTACATCGACCTTGGCCACCCCAACTTCAAATTTGAGGGTGTGTGATGATTCGGACGTGGACATGACTCTAGAGTAGAGGGATGTTTGATACTTTTTTTTGCATTACTGATGGAATATGTTTCGCTACCCTCGCAACAGCGATGACAGAACTCCCCTTCCTTTCATTTCTCTATAACCCCCAAAACACTACTATCAATTCCTCTTCATCGAGTCAACCTTTGCAGTTTGCAAATGCAAGGCTGGAATCATCCATTTACCGCATGAACATCTGGAGCCCTTCCAGCTATAACCACCCACCTTAGCCTCGCACTTTGGACAGCAGAGTTTACCCTCCATATCCTGTTTGTCTAACTCCCCACGCATCCAAGATATCGGCTCATCTATGAAATAATGAGAGCACGTTTTCGAAGCCTCTACCGCGGAAATGATTCTTCTGGAGTTGGGGGCAGTCTTTATAAATCGAGATTGGCGCGATTCGGAGTCTGGCACCTCATGTAACTCAATGTCGGCTTCTGTCGCTAGCACCTTTCGGCACCTTTTGCACCTGAGGTTAAAACCGGTATCTTTATCTTTCTGCGTTTCTGAATCGCAACTTTCTGACGTCTTTCCAGTATTCTGCCAAAGGCCTTGTTGGCGTAGCTGACCCCCGGATGGATCAAGTTTCAAGCTGTTGGCGATAAGAAAGTTCCTGTAGGGCTTGCTGTCTTTTTCAACCACACACCCCATCTCTTTGAAGATATTGAGTTGCTCGATAAAACCAGCATTTGGCTGTGCTCCAGGGACTTTTCTTTTCACTGCATGAAGAGCTTGAGCTAAGCTGAGATTGTACTTGTACATCAAATATGCCAAGACCACCGTCACTGAACGGGACTGTCCTTGAGCACAATGTATGAGAATGGCCCCCAGATGTTTCTTCGAGTTTTCTGGGTCTATGGCGCCTGTGAAAAGTGCAGCATCGATAAACTTGATTGCATCAGGGAGGTGCTCGAGAATGTTGCTTGTTTCTTCGTCTGTGATATCTATTTGGAGGTGCTGGTAATTCTGCAATAGAGTCTCGGGTATATCACCATGAACTGCGGAGAGAACCGATGATATCTGGAATTCTTTTTTCAAATCTATGCCTTCGTTGATCGGATCGATTGACAGGAGATAAATCCCTCCTAAAATTCTATGAACCGACTGTGACATGTTATAAGTGTTGAAAGGTGGAGAAATGATGGACCATGCGATGCCTCTCATGGTAGAGGCAGAAAAGCTTTGTGTGCCGGACACACTTACCTGGCCATCGCGTAAAAGATCTAGTATGGCCAAAACGGTTAAATTTATTCACCGAGATAGTAATCATAATAATCCTGCGATTATCTGAAAACTTAGAAAGATCAAAAAGGTAGAAAATCCATAAAGTAAAATCTATTCGTAAATGTTCGTATTAAGTGGGCTATATAAATCACCAGATGCCCTTCTTCAAGTTGGAAAGGTTCTCACGCGCAATGGAAAATGCGGACCGGTTGAAAATATCGTCAATCTCCTCCAAGGTCTTGTCTTTAGTTTCAGGCATGAAGCAGACTTGGTAGATCAAACCAATAAATGCAATTCCTCCGTAGAATCCAAGGGTCAATCCGGTATATGTGAACGCAGCAGACATCTTGGTGAAGTTGTATGTGACGGTAAACGACCATAAGTAAAGGAAAGTCGAACAAATCGTCATACCCAAGGATCTCGTTTTCAAGTCAAAAGACTCGGAAGGAATGACCCACGTCAAAGTCGAGTAGGATCCGAAGAACAAGAAATAGATGATAAGGCCTGTCAAGTAAACACCTTCAGAGGCAGCCTTTTGTGTGACTGGGTTGAAACGGTATCCAACACCAACAAGCACTAACCCGATGAAGAATCCCACAAGATTGTATCCCCAGACTCTTCTACCAAAACGGTCCATCCACAAGATAGCAGGAATAGTACCTATTAATAAGGAACCTCCACCCACAAGCGACATGAACACTGAGTTCTTCTCGTTGAAACCAATAGCCCCCATCAAGGTCGACATATAATACATGACTGCATTGACACCTGTCAATTGTCCCAAGGTAATCATGATGACGGAGTAAGTAAGGGCTCTTCTGTTTCTGGCAATGGAAAACAACTCTAACGAGCTGGTTAAAAAGGATTCTTGTGAGCGTCTTTCTCTTTCCTGATAAGCAGCTTGTCTCATTTCCAAGAATTCCAATTTGGCACCTTCATCGTTTATGTCCCTTAATCTTTTCCAAACATCATATGCCATGCCATTTCTTCCCTTGTGAACCAACCAACGAGGGGACTCGGGCAAGAAGAATAAGCCAACAAACAAAATTGTGGAAAACACCAAAGAGGATCCGACCATGAATCTCCAGCCACCTTTGACGTCGTAAAATATAGCTGCCACGGCATATCCTAACACCTCGCCCAAGGCTATATTAAACTGGTACATTGACACGATGCTTCCACGAACATTTGCAGGAACAGACTCAGAAATGTATATACCCACACAGCCACCTTCAATTCCAACTCCCACGCCGAGCATGAATCTGCCCGCGTACATCATAGAATGGTCCATGGCACCAGCACACAATGCTGAGCCAATAGTGTACCAAATACAAGAGATGATTAAAGCAGATTTTCTTCCAAACCATTCATTAAGTGGGGTCATTATCATGGAACCAGCCATAGCTCCCAAAGGCATAAGCGAGGAGACTAAGGAGGCTTCATGAGAAGATAAAGACAAATCTCTGTCCATTTGAATAGACGCACCCGAAATGATAGACTGGTCCAACCCAGACAACAACCCAGCAGCGGCTGCAAAACCACCCAAGAGCCACACCATGTGATTCTTATTCTTGAAGTTTAATTTGTATTCAAGGGACAAAACTCTGTCCACGAAAGAAGGTTTTTCATTGACTTTTGCGGCCTCAATTTCCAACTCTTCAAATTCCTTGTCAAAATTAAAGTTGTGCCTGAGGGCATCTTGGTCGACTTTATCAACGTTATCGTATCTGACGTCGTGCGAAAGAGATTCAAAGGAGGAAGCTCCCTTTGCTTCTTTGCCTTCAAATATACTCATGATATTATTTTTTTTTGTATGAAATTAGTGTTTTGTGAAAAGATGATTTCGGATGCAGCTAGTGGGATTCAATGGCCCTTTATATACTTTTGAAATGAGAACTTCGGTGGGGATAAATTTTACGGCCGTGTCATTGAAAATGGCGCGCCCTGCACGGAACTGTTCGCGGTCGGATTATTTTATTGATCATATGCAAGATTTGCGGAGTACCCCACTGGGGAAACCAAAAAAATGTGAGATCGTGACGCGGGATATGCATGAGGTATCCACGAAAAAAAGAAAAAAAAATCCCCCGGAAAAACACAATTACCAGATCTGTTTCATCCTAAGTTATAAGTTTTTCCGATTGTGTGGACCTTAAACTTCCGAAAGTAGTAAAAACCCAGGGACTTTCTGTGGACCCGCTTCAAGTCGCTTTGTTATCACTTCGTAATTTATAATGGGTTAGGTAGAAGCGGGGTTCTCCTCTTAAGCCCCACGAAAAAAGCTTCACGCCTCAGATTTTCCGAGCAACTTGCATTTTCTTTTTTTTTGTGATATATTCAGAACATGCATACTCGCCCGTTCCCGTGCAGATTATGACCAACTATGTAACAAACAATTTTTTCGATCATGTGAGATAAAAATAGCAAAAATTCCATCTGATGATTTTTTTTCAGGCCGAGAAACACCATGATTTTTTTTTTTCAGCTTCCCATAAGTTCCGTGGGAAATAAACAACCTCGATTATAGACTAACTTTTAGTACCCCCACATCTGGCGAAGTTGGGCATGAGGCTGAACGGAAAGGGCGGGGCTCCGCAATTGTGCATTGAGTTTGCACATTTACCTGGATCTAACCAACAATATATCCAGCCGTGAGCTATTTTTCCATGAGACTTTTTCGGCCAGAGGAAGCCAAGAATATTTCATTACCTCTTTTCAGCTTACTTGAACTCCATTCATTTTATATTTTCCGTGGCGCTTTCACGGTCAACTTTTTGTCGCAGACCAAATTTTGATATAAACTCTGTAGAAAGGTGTTTTTTGAGTTCCAGGAAACGGTTTCCGTACAGTATCCCACAATATGAGCAAAGTAGAGGTGCATCTCGGATCAACTTGTGGCTGTGTGTATGATTTGGGTGGCTGGGCGTGCGCCGTCGCCGGCCGGTGGGTTTGCGTAGAGCTAGCGCACCAGTAGCAGTGATCTCGTATTCGTCACCCGAGACTTCGAGATCTGAGTCACTAGTACTGACCTCCAGCTGAATGCGTTTTCCCAAAGTTTCCAACTCAACAAAAAACGGTGTCGTAAAAGAGTTGTAATGCTTTTTATTCTTCATCAGGGGCAGATGAAAGTCTTGGGTGATAACGTGCACGTGCAAGTTCGCCATGGACGGTGCCGCGTGGACACCGGCCTTTATAAATGTTTGTTTGAAATTAGTCTTACTTAACTCCTGGTCAGGAATATATCCCTCCTTAACCAATTCACCTACAATAATGTCCTTTGCTTCATCCACAGCATGCGAAATTTCCCCATGTAATTTAGGGTCCTGTAATGCGTCCAATGGGTGAAGATGCGTCACTTGGGGATCTCGCGGAAGCACTAGGAAATGGCGGAGCGCCTTAGGGTAGCCATCTCTTATCGTGACAAACTGCGAGCTGTGACGAACTGCCTGTGGTTTTTCAGGGTTGTCGATATATTTTTGCAAAGCGTAGCGAAAGCTCATCCTTCGTGCTGACCAAGAAAGGCTTCTGTTGAAATTTCGCGTTGGCCTTCGCCTGTCTGGAACTCACCTACAGGACTCGGGCCAATCGGGTAACCTAACCTGGTCATCAGCAAGATAAGATATACATAGTATTAGACTGATATTAAGTACACTATATACACAGGTGGAAAGTAATGTTGATGACTAGATCGGACACACGTGTCTCGAGTTTTTGACCCCTGACGCCTCTTACGTCTTTCTTTTCGTTGGCGCACCAGCTGGCTTCTTGACTGCGCTCGCAGACCCCACATCTACCAGCGTTTTCTCTTCTTTGTTACTGGTTGCATCGCCGTTTTCTTTGGCCAACTCCTCGTTATCCTTGAGTTTGATATTCTTCAATTCGTTGACAAACCAAATCACTGCCCCGTACAAAAACGACGCAATGACAAAAAGATTTATAAAGTGAATAGATCCCGAGTAGAAAATAAGAAATGCCAATGACAAGAGAAGCATAATGAACGAGGCATGAGTAGCCTTCATAAGCGCAGGGGAGGTTCCCGGCGTGAAGATGGATTCCCAGAGCTCAACAAAAAATGACATTTGGTGTTGTTAGGTTTGCTTGTTAATACCCGAATATATTCTCTTGGGTCTCTAAGTTGTGCGCCACTCCAGGCGGTAGACGCATCCGTACCTCCTCTTAGCTCATGGATTGAAGAATCACCAGATTCGTTCGTATTCCGAGTAGATAAAAACATTTAATCAAAGAAGTGTTCTATATATTAGTTTTCCTGATTTTTCTATAACTGTAATTCATCAATTTAACACTTTTTATTTCCCAATCAATGTGGTCTTGGAACCCAATAGAACTTTCCTGGCTTGAGTCACGTGAGTCGTGCCCGATCCAACGACCATACATCAACTTCTTTCTTAAAATCTACGACACGAAATATTCGATCACGACAAAACGAAACAAAAATGTTCACTCCTGAAGACCTGTTTATCAGCGACGAAGAGGTAGAAGACTGGTATGTTTAATTTTCCACTCTGTAAAGATTTCCCTTCGCAAGTGTTTATTTTTTTTTTCTTTAGTTTCGGTTTTTATCTTTTATCTTCATTGGCGTATGTACTAACACTGAGCAGCCCATTATGTGTGGAGGAAATGGATATTTCTGACAAAAACTTCAAGCCATGTCCATGTGGCTATCAAATCTGTCAGTTCTGTTACAACAACATTCGCCAGAATCCCGAATTGAATGGTAGATGTCCAGGTTGTAGAAGACTCTATGACGACGAAAGTGTGGAGTATAAAACTTTGACGGCCGAAGAGTATAGGAGTCAGCAGCTCAAAAAAGAGAAACGAGAGCGCGAGAAGAAGCAGAGAGAAAAGGAGAAAAAGGAGCTGGAGATTGCTAGCAAAAAGCATTTGTCAGGACTTCGAGTCGTCCAGAAAAACTTGGTTTACGTGACCGGCTTGAGTCCACCTTGTGCTTCAGAAGACTTACACTCAGTATTACGTTCAGACAAATACTTTGGACAGTATGGAAAGATTCTGAAGATAGTCGTCAACCGCAAGTCCCCCACGGGTCATATTAGTCTGAATATAAACCTGGGCATTGTCGTTTACGTTACCTTCACTCGAAAGGAAGACGCCTTGAGATGTATCAACGAGCTCGATGGATCTTTATGTGATGGAAGAGTGTTGCGTGCAGCTCATGGCACGACAAAATACTGTCTGTCATATTTGAGAGGTCACCCTTGTCCAAATCCAAACTGCATGTTTTTACATGAACCTGGTGAAGAAGCCGACTCATACACGAGAAAAGACTTGTCTACTCATCAAGGCATAAAGATGGGCATGAGTGGTCTGCGTAATGGCAGTGCCACTAACCTACACAACTTTCATTTCAGCGAGGAAGACGGCCAGCTGGATGAAGAAAGAGGTTATACGTCTACATCTCATTCTCACCCTCATACTCATGGTAATTCCCACTCTCATTCCCATGGTGTCCCCTCCAATGCGACTCCTGTGGCAAGCCATGCTGCTCCTGTTCTTCCAGCAACAGCTCATTGGGCCAAGACCCAGGCCACTTCGGATTCTGCCAGTGCATCCCCATCTGTAGCCAATGCCGTTTTGGCCAACGCGGCTGCTTTCCCAACCTTGGGGGAAATCTTCAAGGAACAGAAGACGCAGAAAAAAGACACCAAGAAGCAAAAGAACAAATCCAACAAGGATGGAGGAACTTTGCCTGATGATGTGGATCTCGAAGATAACTCTGTGCTTCATTTTGTCGATGATTGTAGTGAGAGATTGCGTGCCTTGTCGGACTCTAACCAGAAACTCAAAGTTCACTTCGATAATTTGACGGACGTTTCTCGCATTGCACCTTTCTTCCACTATGACGACAACTTCAACAAATCCCAAACTTGTTCCTTGTCCGAGGAGAAGGTCTTGGCGATAAACGTGATTGAGAAGTTTTTGTTGCGTCCAATGAAGAAGTATCATTTAGCATATCTGAACCAACCGCTGAATCAACAACTGCAATTCTTGCAACAGCAAGTGCATATGCAACAGCAACAGCAGCTGGTACATTCACAGGTACAAGGTCAACAGGGTCAAGGTCAAGGCCAAGGAAGAGGGTCTGTCCAGGGACAAAGAGTACCCTTCAACAAAGTGCAAGATGCCACACTGGCACAACAGCAACAACAGCAGCAGCAGATGCTTATGATGCAAATTCAACAACAGAATTCAAAAGGAAGTCAAGTCCCACAGCAGGCATCAAGACAACTCAACGCTCCACAAAACCAAGTGCCTCAGCTTGCATCGCAGCTCAACGCCTTGAGAATGAGTGAAAGAAGTAAAACATCGACGCCTCCGCCACCTGGCCTATTCGCCAAGAGCCAGGACGCAACAATCAATCAAAACTCGCAGGGTCCACCATCTTCGAGCTCGCAGTTGTTGACACAGTTGATGAGCGGAAAGAAATGAGTGAAGGACTTCCCAAACACATAATTGACACAACAAAAGTAGTCTACTTAGCATCTTTATTAATACATACGTAAAAAAAAATTGCCCCTCGAAATGCATTAACATATAAATAAAGTTACAGATACCTGCTGTGGTTTGAAGAGCTAAAGACTTGGATCGAACCCACTTCATATTGCATCGAAACCCAGTTCAGGGTTTTAATATGACCTCGTTGAGGAAACGACACTGCGATTCGTTAAACAAATCAAATTCCATCATGTGAACTATTTTCGTCTTCAATTCTTCTGCAGCAATCTTTAACTGCTCCTCCCCAAGAAGCCGCAATTGGATAAGTTGTATCACATGCGATCGATACGCCTTCAATTCGCTGTCATTTGGAATGGCCTCAGCAAACTCGATTGTTGACATAATACATTTAGCCCTTGCAAAAGTCCAAAAGTCAGACAAGTGATTTCCTCTTAATTTGTTTTGATAGTACCAGTCAGGATGTGCGCCCTCTGATATTTTTTGTAAAATGAGTTGGATGTATTGTGGTGTCTGCCAAGTTGTGTTCAGTTGCGGTAAAGAGGTACTCACGGAATGTGGCTGTGGTAAGGATGTGGCCGTTGTATTTATGGAAAGACCTCCTCTAAGCAACTTTTTGTCTACCGCTTCCAAGAACTCCTTAGTCTTGCACTTTTGCGACACCGTCTTATAGTCAATTTTTTTACGGGTCTTGATTCCAATATATGCAGACAATGCCATTACTCTGTTCGGTGTGTCAATTGGAATATTAACATGAGCATTCACCAAAGCTTTGAATACTTCAGGTGTCCAGACATCATCATTTCTCGGCGCTTCAGTAGCTTTGGGCGCATCCGGAGCTTTGGGTGCCTTCGGATCTTTGGGGGCTTCGGGAGCTTTGGGGGCTTCGGGAGCGGTAGACATTTTGGTATTTGATGGCTGAGAGGCTGCAAGTGGGGCCGTAGACGAAACATCGTTAAGAGCTTTGTTTTTATCTTTTAAAAAGGCTGATTTCCTACGGAATGCGTTTTTCCGATAATTCTCAACTTCCGCCTGATAGTTCGAAGCTGGTTCACCTTTTTTTCCATAGACGCGGCGATGAAGGAGAAACAAGTGGTATCTTGCTTTCAAATCCCAGTCTTCTAGTTTCATACCGGAGGCTCGAAAGAACTTCATCAGCAATTGAGTCCAAGGCATTGTTACATATTTAGATTCACTGAAATTTTTCGCTTCCATCCTAAATGTTTGGATATAGAAGCAGTAATTGTCCATCGTAGAATCTTTCAACCCATAGTACAGGCGAAGCATCTCGGCTTCATCGACACGGATTTTAACTTTGAACTTTGCTTCCAAATTCGTTTGAATTGCCTTGGCAGGTGTGAGGGGCTGGGAAGCAGCTGCATTCACAATGCAGCGAACGTATTCTTTGTTCCAAGTTGATAACTGGGAAAAAGAACTTTTGTACAAGATAGGGCTTCGCGGCACATTTGAAAGTTGTGAAGAATCAGGTGAGTTATCCTTATTTTGAGAAGACCGAATGGCATTCACAGAGCTTTCCACGGGAGAGCTTTTTGTTGCCAAGTTTGTCTCAGTGTAGTTTGGTGAAGAAGCTGCATTGGTCCCCATAATTGGCGTGGGACCACTTCGTAAATTGTTATCGCGAATTGTTGTTGTAAGGGGTTTGGATGTTCTGATAAGCTCAACTTGTTCCAACTGCCTCGTCGTAGGTCGCAGTAACCCAGGTGAATTAATATCCAGTTTATTTGGCGACTTCGCATCTGGACGTAGAGGTTGTTTGGAAACTTCATTGGACTCGCTGGATAATGAAACAATAGATTCCGTAACAGGCAGTGCCTTGTGCTTCTTTTGCATTGGTGAGTTAACATGTTCGGAATTAGATGCAACCTTCAGCACAGAATTCACGGGCGTGTTTATCCGTGGAACAGACGAAGCATTTTCGGGACCTTTTTGGGAGTGTTCTGTGGCTTCATATCCGTTTCCTTTGCGTTTTTTTGTCGCCGTGTCTTCAATATGTGGAGTTGCAGATGTTTCACTTACGAACACTGTTTCCATACTTTTGGATACTGTAGTAAAAGGGGCTGTCGTTTTAGGTGGGTTCACCTTGGGATCATTCTTATTGGCTGACGCTTTAGAAGCCTTGATTTGAGTAGCTTCAGGAGCTTGAAGGGCCACTGAAGGAGCGGTCCGGTTTGATGTATTTCCAGAGTGAGATTCTGGTTGATGGGGTTGCGTCACGGCAATATTAATACCATTTGCAACTTTGGAAACTAAAGCTTCATTTCCTTTGGCAGTTTCACTAACAAGACCAGTCTTCGTTTTTTTCGACTTGGGGCTAGTCGGGGGCTCATGTCTAAAGAATTGTTCCGTACCTTCAGAATTTGAGGATAAGCTCAACTCGGCCAACACTTCATCCATTAGGATTTTCATCTCCTCTGGTCTCATGGAGGACGACCTCATCAGATTGGCAATTCTACCGCCTTCTCCGGCACTTTCCTTCAACTGTCTTCGTAAAACCTGCAATCCATTGTACCGGCTACATAACTGGCCTATGGGAAGCTTGGCCTCCATTTTGGGCATTTTATCTGCAAATGAATCAAACGGCTGTAAGTCACTGTAGTCCCAATCTCTTTTGGAAGCCTCATAATATGCCTTTATGGCATAGTATGAGTAACACAACTGGTCATATTCATATAAGGCCTCCAAGTCTTCTCTTGTCCAAAGATCATGGTCTCTCGCATTTTCCAATACTTTGAGGTATTGCGCGTTAAGAGCCGACCTTTCACGTAGATAGCTTCGTAATTTTTTTTGCAAAGGCCCATTCATTAATTGATGTGGTTTCTTGCTTCTCCTTTTGTTTGTTTTTTTGCTTTTTAATCTTTTATTTTTTGCAAGAGGTTTTCACCAGAAACAAGGCTGTTCACAACTAGAGTACACGCTAAAAGGCTAGGCAGTGGGAGACCAAATGTAGTTGGCTCTGTTTTTTTCTGCCACTTTTTTCCTTGTCCCTCTCCGTCCGCCGGGGCCTGCGGCGCCGCGCTCAGCACGACAATCCGCCCGATTTATCGTGCCAACGAAAAGGCCAGTTTTTGTCACTAAAAACCTGAACATTGCTCATTTTCTTCTCTTTGAACTATTTATTTCATACATATATCTGTTTGGTTCATTTGTTACTCTTTTCCAGAAAAAACTTTTATGGAATTACAAGTATTACTGCATTTATTTAATTTGAATTCACTCTTCTAGCGCGTCCCGGTTGGCCCTAATTTGATTTGTTTTTTTTTCTCGCCCACCCGGCGGGGGCGAAATAGGGCGACGGGGCCCCAGCACGCGCTGGCTGACTCTGTTTTCTTCGCGCCATACCCGGGTGTTAAGCTGCCCGCGTATAACTTCCAGTGAGAAAACCTATATATAACTCTTCTTATTGAAATATTCAAAAATTTCCAGCTTCAAGTTTAGTAAATAAAATTAATATACCCCTTCACATAAACTTTTGTGCAATATAGGCGAGCCGTGCTAATCCCCTGAGGCATCCCTGCGCTCCAGATGCAGAAAAAATGCATGCTTGTTATATGCACACTTTCGCGCAGAGTCACTTTCCAGGATATTTTGTGAAATTTCGGTACTACTTTTGTATGAGAAGTTTTTTGCACACGTAGATTTTCAAGTACATCCATACTGCAAGGCTAGTAAACAATTTTGCAGCCATTCTTTTTAGCTTTTTGCAGGCGCAGCATCGGCCCGAAATATCTGAGGTCAGGTAATTATGCAAATTACAAAATTGGTTTTTTAAATCTTCTGTTCATTATATGTGATATGATTCTATTTACATGAAACGACCTCTGTGCACTTTCCGCAAAGCTCTTCCGGGGTCTTCGCTGTGTATTTCCAACATCTAGGGCATTTGCAATCAGGCGAATTCTCAACCACGCCCAGTATTTTGCCTTGAGGAAGCTCGACTGAGAAAGAATGGTCCGGGGAAGCACTGGGCAATTCCTTAGGCGTACTAAGAAGATTAACCCCCGAGACCAAGAAGTAGTCATCCAAGAAATCCCGATGATCCTCTAAAACTCGAGCAAGTTTTCCTTCCGGTACAATCGAGATTACAGCCTCGAGCTTATTTTTAAACTTACCATGTAATCTAAGATTCTCGAAGGTTTTGGAGAGTAACTCGCGAATTGCCCAAATACTCTGCATCTCTTGTTCAATTTCGAAGTTCTGGTAGCTTTCTGAAACAGCGAAAAACTTCCACGTAGCCATGAAAGGGGACGATGCCCCAGTAGGCTTGATATTATCGTTAAGAACATTCCACACCTCCTGAGCAAGAAGGGGTTGGATGGGTGCTATAAGACCAAGGTATGTCTTTAAGGTTTGCAACAATACGGTCTGGATACCTCTCCTTCTCTTTGAATCCCTGGCATAGGTATAGAGACAATCCTTAGAAACGTCGAAGTAAATTGCACTTAATTCGCTGGACATGTGAGCATTAATTTCTCTGACAACTCTCGAATAATTATGGCTTTCGTACGCTTCAGCAATGGAATGCTCCAACTTGTACAAACGAGAAAGGGCCCATTTGTCAATGAAGCTAAGCTGATCGTATTCCAATGGATCCTCGAAATTCTGCAAGTTTCCAAGAATAAATTTGAATGTTACCCTAAGCTTTTTGACGTTCTCCAAAACTCTTCTCAAAACTTCCGAGCTCACGCTCACATCCTGGGTATAGTTGGATGAAGCCACCCAAAGTCTTAGTCCATCAATTCCGAGTGTTGGTATATTTGATTTCTTACCACCAGTGATTACCTCTGCGGGGACGATGACGTTTCCTTTGGACTTTGACATTTTATCATTCTCTTTGTCCAAAATGAACCCATGAGTGATAATCTTTTTGTAAGGTGCTACAGCTTGGAAACTTTCACCATCGCCGGAGGCGATGATTTTGTTGAGAAGAGATGATTGAAACCATCCACGATGTTGGTCACTTCCCTCGATATAGACATCAGCCAAATGCCTCTTGCAATCAGCACCGTCGAGGTCTCTGGTTAAAATAGACCAAGAAGTACCTGAGTCAAACCACACATCCATGGTATCTTTTCCTTTGTAATACAACGAACCGTCGATATTCAGTGGGAGCCATCTGGAAAGATCATTTTCCTGAACAAACCATTCATCGGTCCCGAGTTCACCTAGTTTTTCAACAATATGCCCAATAATCCCAATGTCTTCTAGTGGCTCGTGGGTTTCCTTGTGGTAAACAATCGGTAAAGGCACACCCCAAGCTCTCTGTCTTGAGATACACCATTCATTCCTATTCTTCACAAAGGCCGAGAGTCTGTTTCTCCCACTCTCGGGCACAAAAGTCACATTCTCTAACAGTTTCAATGCCGTGCCCTTGATTCTATCGACGTTGACAAACCACTGTGGGGTGGCCCTTTGAATCACAGGAAAGTTAGATTTCCAGTCGTAGGGATAGGAGTGCTTGTACTTGTTCGTACCTTTGTATAACATCTTGCTCTCCTCGAGGATTTCAATAACCCTTTTAATTGTGCGGTTAGACTGGATGTGTTGGTCCGAAAGCTCTTGAAACCCTTCAGGGATATTACTTCGAATATAATAACCTTTTCCGTTCACTACGGAAGCAATATGGAGACCGTGTTTCTTTCCAATCAAGAAATCTTCCATACCATGGGCAGGGGCATTATGCACAAGTCCAGTACCTGCTGAAGCAGTGACATGGTCGCCATGGAGAACTGGAAAAGATTCTCCAGTCTTGAAACTATGGTTTTCATAGTATAGCCCTTCAAGATCTGCACCAGACACTGTATCGTCGGTTTTCGAAAACCTTGAGTCGAGCTTAAGCACAGAGTCCACGAGGTCTTCGGCCACAATCACTTTCCGCCCGCTCTCCAGATCCTTGAGTGTGGTATACGTTATATCTCTGTTTATACAGACTGCCTTATTGGCTGGAATAGTCCATGGTGTGGACGTCCAAATCAAAAGACTAACATCTCCCCCTAGTCTTGACACAAGTTCGGATTCTTTAAGTGGGAACATCACATAGATGCTCACAGATACGTGCTCAGGATTGTATCTCAACTCGGCCTCGGCCAATGCGGTTTGGTTCTGGCATCCCCACCAGACCGGTTTAAGTTGTCTTGATAAAAGACCGTTTCTCATCAATTTGAGGAAAATCTTTAACTGTGACTTCTCATATTCATTCGACATCGTCACGTAAATGTCATCCAAATCAGACATGATTGCAAACTCGTTGAATTGCAGCTTCTGCTTCTCGATCATACTCTGAGCGAGCTCTCTGCATCGCCTACGGATCTCAACGGCATCAAGATTCTCATCATCTCCAACTGCCTTTTTCTCTATGGGAAGACCGTGGCAATCCCATCCAGGCACATAGTTAACTCTGGAGTCATTATGGATCAACTCAAATCTATTGATGATATCTTTCAAGATCTTGTTGAGCGAGTGGCCCAAGTGCAAGTCTCCATTAGCATAAGGGGGTCCATCGTGTAAAACAAAGTCCTTTTTGAAGTCTTTTCTATCTTTCTGCCAGAGATATAAGTCCCTTCCGGTGGTCTGAAGAAGATTCTGTCGTTCCTCGGCATTCGGCAACTTTGGCGTGAAAGCCGTTCGAGGTAGCAAGAGCGTCTTCGAAAACAGTGGAGCTTTCTCTGTCGCATTAGCTATGGATTTCAGCGAAAACCGCCGAAGATGATACATGGGCGTTGATCAGCTCTTAAGTATAGATTACAGATCGAGAATTTCTCTTGAGGCCCATTTGGTGCGTTTACTATGGGTGTACGGGTTTTCTTGCGTTCAGAAAATCTTAGGAGCATTTCATTTAGCGTTAAATACATTATCGGTAAATAGACTTATGTACCAGTAAAATAAATATAAATAGACATGAGGGAACGAATCAATCATTCGCATTTTTAGTTCTTACCAATGGACTTCACCAACTCAATGTACTTCTCGGTTGAGAAGGACTTTGGTCTCTCGATTGGCAAGCCAAGACCACGGTCAAGAATTAATTGAGGCAAGACACCAAAGGCTCTAGAAACACCGAACAACACAGTGTAGAAGGACTCCTCAGTCAAACCGTAGTATTGCAACAAGACACCGGAGTGAGAGTCCACATTTGGCCATGGGTTCTTGGTCTTACCGTGCTTAGTCAAGACACCTGGAGCAACCTCGTAGATGTTAGAAACCAACTTGAACAACTCGTAGTCTGGCATGTGCTTCAAAGCAAACTCTCTTTGAGCAGTGTAACGAGGGTCAGTCTTTCTCAAGACAGCGTGACCGTAACCTGGGACAACTCTGCCGGAGTTAAGGGTATCCCACAAGTACTTTTCAATAGCCTCCTTAGAGTGGTCACCGTGCAAGTCATCTCTCAACTTGAACAACCATTCCAAAACTTCCTGGTTAGCTCTACCGTGCAAAGGACCAGCCAAACCGTTCAAACCAGCAGCGAGGGACAAGAATGGAGAGGACAATGCGGAACCGACCAAGTGGGTAGTGTGTGCGGAAACGTTACCACCTTCGTGGTCAGAGTGAATGGTCAAGTACAATCTCATCAATTCCAAAAACTCCTTGTTCTCGCCGAAACCGAGCAAAGTGGCCAAGTTGGCACCGTAGTCCAAGTCCTTGGAGATTTCACCGGCCAACTTACCGTCGTGGAAAACGTTTCTGTAAATTCTGGCAGCGATGTTTGGCAATTTAGCTAACAACTCAATGGAGTCCTCGTAGGTGTACTTCCAGTAGTCGGCCTTTGGAGCACCCTTAGCGTAGGCCTTAGCGAATTGAGACTCAGACTCCAAAGCGGTGACAGCAATGGAAAATTGAGCCATTGGGTGCAAGTGGGATGGGGAGCGGTCAATCAACTCCTCAACGTGCTTTGGCAAAGCAGATCTAGCAGCCAACTCCTCGGACAAAGCCTTGGTTTGGGCATCAGATGGGACCTCACCAGTCAACAACAACCAGAACAAAGCTTCTGGCAATGGCTCAGTTCCACCTGGGGCCTTTGGCAACTCCTTTTGGACATCTGGGATGGTCTTACCTCTGAAACGAATACCCTCGATTGGGTCCAAGACAGAACCTTCCCAGACGAGACCCTTAATACCACGCATACCACCGTAGGCTTGTTCTAAAAGAACCTCACCAATGACCTATAAGATGTTAGTAATGGTTGTTCATAAAGTTTTTCTTAGTGTTGCATAATTTCGCGTTTTTGGTTTTGCGTCGTTGGTGCGGCGTGCTGCGCGTCGGACTACCTCGGCAGATAAAGTCCGAGACCAGGATTCGGCAGCGACGAAAATTCAAGAGCCCCAGAACACACCCAAGTAAAACACCAAAGAAAATATCGCATTTTCTCCAAAGATGAAGTCCTCTTGCTGATATTAGGCTTTATCTCAAGATGTGAACCATTCCTGTAGCAGAGTATGACAACGACACGTGCTTGAGAAAGCAAAAACATAAAACTAAAAATGAATAAAAGGATAGTAACATACGGTTTTGCCATGTTCTTTCTTCAATTGCTTGACTTCTTCGGCCTTTTCTGGCAAGATCTCGGCCAAACGAGCTTTCAAGGTCTGGTTTGTTAGTATTAAATGCTTAGTGGTGGTGGTGGTTTTTAAGTAGTTGAGTTGTTACATACTGGCTCAGTAGCGTAGGTTCTGATACCCAAAGATCTTCTCAAGGCAGAACGCTGGAAGGAACGAACAGCAGACATTATGTTTTTAATTGATAAAAATGGAGAGTATTTATCTGACTTCAAAAACCAAAAAAAATTGACGTGAGTCTGGGTTGGGGAATTTAACCTTATATAACGACGGCGGGCTCGGAATGGGAAGGAATTACGTAAAAATCTGCACACGCGGTATCCTCGGAAGTGAAATCAACCAATAGGAGAAACGCTTGCTAAGCGTCGCCGCTCAGACAGGCCCTCGTAATCGCACTCAAATTTTTCACCCCGGATTTGACCGTGTCTCGCCGAGGAACAACAAACATACGGAACAATCAATAATGTTACAGCATAAGCGTAATATCGAAATCCTGCTCCACTGTTCTCACTTGTTGTATCACGTGAAATACTTTTCGTTACTCGCGAACTATGGCGTCACACTCCCTGTGGCTTCTAATTGTGTGCGAGGCCCTTGTTTGGTCCTGCAGGATGCCTGACCCCAGATTTCGGACTTGACGAATTAGAACGCCCTTTTCCATCATTCCTGCGAAAAATTTCGAGAGAAAATGTCTGAGGTGACGAAAATCACTCACAACCCGGCTCGTGAGCACCCCCTATAATTCCTAACCACCACTTCACAAATCGACACCGTAAATATCGCCTACGCTTTTGAAATCTGAGAAATGTGTGTAGCGCCATTAGTTGCGATGATGAGGTCACGCCATTGAACTGAATCTTATCATTTGAATCATCCACCTAACAAGAACACCCACATTATTCTATTCTGCCCAATCACCTATCTTGCATTTCGGCACCGGTGTTTTTTTTTTTTTCGGGTATGTGGATTCGGCCAATTGTGTGGCCTGAAAATTGACTGAAATTGCTCCGAGGAAAACAATGCCCTGCTGAATTCCTTGCTCGCTCGCTCTGGGTCTGGCGTTCTGCATTCGGTAATATTTTGTCGCATTGCTATTTCACATCAAATCACTACTATCGATCGCGTGGTGCTGCAACTAATACTTAATTCCACACGAACAATTACACTAACGGAGTAAGTTTAATTGATCTTTAGCCTCTTTGATGTTCTCTCCGCTCTCCTTCGGTATACAAGCTGTAGTATTGAAACTTGATTTTCCTCTGGAAAGAAGTTTGCTTGAGTTGCTAGCGATTGCAGCACGAGTGAAATTCGACTTCGTCGGCATGTTAAGAGGCCGTGCGGTTCGCGGCCCCGGGCGCAATTGTTTTTTTTTTTTCTTCGTTGTTTTGCATTTCCGGCTATACTTCCTTGATTCACTACTTTTGCCCACTTCGATTGAATTACTTGAATTTTGCCCGCCTCTATACTATTAGTCTATGATTTAAAAAGAAAATGACCGATATCTCTACCCATTGAAGGTCTTATAGTTCTTTCTTTCTTTTTCGTTAATGCTACTTTATCTCATGCTGGTCCTAAAATCAGAGTAATCTGTCTCATGATTTGCAGATGACCACCCATCTGTCGCGCACTGGGCGCACCTCCAGGATATTTTCCAGATAGTGGGGCTCAGTTTCGAAGTGTGGGGTTAACATATGCTTAGTGGGGCTCATCCACACAACCTTGAACTCCGACTCTCGGAGTATCTTATCGGTCTTTGAATGGTTAGTTTTTATTTAGTATTCTTGTTTTGATCACGATTTATACCTGATTGACGCACCAAGAAGACTAACTCAGCCCACGTATTTTTCCGCATCCAATCAGGAAAATTTGTGGTCACACGCTAATAGAACCTGAATGGGATCTTCAGATATCACATCGGGGCCGGAAGTTTCGAATTCCGAAAAGTGCTTATATCTGTCCGAAAATTTTATTTTATTGTGGGCTTGCAAATGTTACGACGCAAGCCCTCAACTGCCGGGTAACTATGCTTGAGTGTGCGCTTACCGATACTCAAGACCGATATAAAACTCTTCAGAAAAGCGCGTCCAGTATCTTTTTCTTTCCCCATGGGAAATTATCTCCACATATGTGCCATATCTAGATATAGGTGGTAAACGAATCCCATAAATTAGTTGGTTGGCACTTGTGTCCAGAGGTCTGCAGAGGTGGTGCCATAGAAAAGTGTGGTATTACCTTTGATGGCGTCTAACATCTTTATGTCCGTAGTTTTCTGATTTTCACTACTCCTGGAGTTCGTGAATAAGCCTAGCTGCTTCAGGTCCAATCCCGGAGTTAATGGCTGAACATCTTTTCTTGAAGTTGCAGTAGTTGCACATTGACGGTTCGTCAGTGTGACTTGGGCGTCTTTTTCCATTCCAAAATTTGCTCGTCTGAGCAATCGAGTCTTCGATCTCGTGCATGTGGAATGGGTAATGTTTCCGAGCAATGAGTTGGTGTTTCTGTGAATTGTGATACTCCACGCAAACCGAAGATGGCTCGAATGCCTCGTAGATGTTGAACGCTTGACCTGTTCTGGCTGAGAAATATCGGAGTGTGAGAGGTATTTTCCAATTTGAAAATAGAGGAGCCAAGTCAAACCCATTGATGTCGAGTTCGTCCCCATAATGAATCTCTATAAGCCACCTTAAATCCTTCTCATCGATAAATTGAGATAGGGAGTAGTTCCCGGTGTTATGGCTGTGGTTGTCAAACGTAGGAAATCCGATTGAATCCCCTTTGGCCAAGCGTAAGTAATCCAATGCAAGAGTTCGGAAATTTGCAACAAGCAACTCTGTGGCCAACGCGATACTTATGGGTTCATCAGGATCTATGCGTCGCCTCCTGATGTTCTCTAAGCAACTCTTGTAAGCAAAATCAGCATCTCTGGAAAGATTGTGGAGAAACACTGCGTAGTACATGCACTGTAATTTAGCTCCATTGATGACCAGCGACTGTTCAGGAACATTGTTCAGTCTTCTAGTCTTCACGTCTCTCATGTGCAAGTAATGGTCTTTGGCTAGCTCGTTCATGATTTCTTTTGCTCTAGATAACTCGAAAGTGAGATCCAAAACCTCGGACGGTATTTCCTCAGACAAGTTCATCGTTGAGCTATCGCTAGACAGTTCTTCCAAATCCGCGTCGTCGAGATATTCGCTAGCATTGAACATGTCTATCTTCACTATATCGGCAATTCCATTCACAAGAACTCCTTCGTTCAACCTATTCTCGTCAGTAATAAGACTCCCCAGTCCAATGTCCAAGAAGCCGTGTAAGAATAGTTCTCTCGCCACTTTCGTGTTGCTAGCGCCGATTGAGCGAAACACAGTTTGCTCGGTCCAATTTTGGGCAAATTCAAACGCACTTCTCGTTCTCACAAGTTCCTTTATAGTTTCCTTTGGGTGTTTTGCCAAGTAGGCCTTGAGCTCTGACTTAAGCGATATGTCATCGAGCTTTGGATGTTCCTTGGCCTCTAATTTCGCGTGGTATTTAATTCCCGCTTTCATGCTTGACAGGGGTGGCAGTCGTGGCAGCCCGGCATAGATCTCGTAAAAGCTCCTAAGTTCACACCATGCGTCCGTAAGTAATTTTGACACGGATAGCCTGGGTTGGTTGATGTAGCTGGTGTCGCCATTGACTGTAGAATGGTAGACAAAGGGTGTAGGAAGGTATTTGAGGGGAGGTACACTAAGAATTTCGTCAGGCAGTAGTCGAAAAGCCTTCAAAACATGTGCCTCATGCTCATTTGCAGGTTCAACCGACTTCTGTTCATGTGGCAAAAGTGTCTTCACCATCTCCCAGGTCGAAGAGCGATCTGACGGTGGCGTTATTATCTGGTGCTGCTTGTCCCCCTTGGGGATTTTAAATGTTATGACGGGGTTTGATCTCAAAGATTTTGAAGAGAAATCTCGCCCAAACATGGCATCCTTTTTGAAAACTTGTCTTCCTCCAATTGAGAGCCTGCTAATGTAATGAGTCCCATTATTGTTCATTGTCCAATTATGTCGGTTAGTCGATGTTCAAGTAGATGAAGAAGTATCCAGAGACTAAATTATGTTCCTTGTTTTTTGTCAAAATTGTTTATGCAAATTTGTGGTACATCCTTTGTACATGAAATTGGAATTTCCAGGTATCTAGTTATGGCTCTGGGGCATCGCTCTTCTCTCATGCTGCACGTCTCAAACGCGTTTATGATGTATGGCGGTCCTGCCTCAAGGATATAGACAGGCTCTGCAAGATGATGAATTTTGACTTTTAAACAAATTGTCGTATCATATCAATGGAAAAAGCTGTTATGAAAGTAAAACCCTGTTTGTTGATTAAATTTATGTTTTCTTATTCACTCCTTTATTCCATGAAGGATTTCTTACTAAAACGGATTTATTGTTAAGAAATTTTGGTTGAGGTAATTTTGAAATTAGAGAGAAACAATTTGCGAAAAACAAAATTGTCGCTAGATTATTGCCACACTCTTAAATTTTAACATTAACTAACAAAAACACCTGTTTCGAAAAAGTTTCTTTTTAATATAATTTCGATAAACTTTGATGAAAAAAATATGACGAGCTCCCGAAGCTTTACACAAGTACAATGGTTGGTTTACTTGTCTTCTTGGTGCAGAGAAGATAGTTATTCCAGTTGCAACCAGTCTGGTCTCCACTCAATCTTTGATTACCTCAATACAGTTTTTCTACATCTACAAGCATAAAAGTTGACATTTGTATCAGGTCATCATGTCATTCAGAGCTTTAAGAGCTTACAACGTTTAAATATCTAATATATACCTCTTTTCAACTTGAGAGAGTCTCTCTTTTTCTCACTCAATGTGTATTGCAGAGGGATGTTGACCTTGCTTCCGTCTTTCACCTGGCAATCGGGATTAAGAGAGCCAGAGCGAAGACCAACACTTGGTAGGGTATTATCAAGAGCAGGGCCCATGGATGCGTTTTGACCGAAATACTCGAAGTCCTCCGGACCTGAGACGGCTGAAACAAACGGTGAATGAAGCGTCTCACCGTTGAGACTGGCACCAAACCCGAAGCTCTGTGAATTACCATTGCTGTATTGATTAACATCCGTATTGATTGTGAGAGGTTTTGGAAACGAACAAAGACTGCCTCCTCTGTTCAAGGAACGCGTTCTTGTAAACAGCGAACCATTTGATTCGGTATCTGAGTACGATCCCAGTGAGCCTGCAAGATTAACAAGCGCAGCTTCCCTCGCGCTGTAGGATGGGGAGTGGCTTCCCTGCGAGATTGAACTTTTTGAGGAGCTTGGAGGGGTTTGGTAGTCCATCATCATAGAATTAAATCCGGACATGGTACCCGAACCAGTATGGCTATTTTGAGACAGAGAGCTTCCCAGGCGAGTCAAGAAAGCATGCGGAACAAAGTCATTCATCAGCTGTAATGAGTCAGTAGATGTGGCATATTCGGGATTCGAGCCCACATTGCCACCTGAGCGCACGTTCGCCAAATTCCCAACATGCAACCAACTCGAGCCCGTCATGGAATTATTTCTGGTCAATGAGTGCTTACGCAAATTGAGGGACGAGGAACGCAGTCTTGAACCAGCAAGGACCGCCGATTGAGGATTTTGACCAATCTGATTCTGTTGTTGATAGTTCGCTGTGTTTTGTTCAGTCAACAGTAAGGTGGAAATTGACAGTTGTCTCAAACCAGCTCCGCTGTAGACATGGTTGCCCTGAGAGTTAGAGTTTTCATTACCAGCAGAAACAGGGACTTGAATCGACGTCATGCCAGAGACTGGTGTTGCACTACCTTTAGACTTTGGTGTTTTCTGCGCCGAGCATAAATCCAACAATCTTTTGCGGATGAGTTGTAAGACTATGGGCATGGTTGTGTTATTTTTCAACAGATCATGATTCAAGGTACCTTGAACATCGTATACTGGTTGTCCCATGCAGTTGACAGGGTCAGAGTCAGCGATAAGCTTCTGCAAGGTTTCGTTGGCGACACGAGAGGCAAGACCCAGTGGCGGAGTATAGCCCAGAAATGGAGTAGTGGTTGGAAGCAGCAAGATATGGGAGTAAACGGTCATGAGGATTTGGTCAAATAAGGATGTAAATGAGACTGAATAATTGCGGATCACTTTCAGCAACAGCAGCAGTTGCATCAGCGGCTCATCGACATCGGTCAACACATCGTCACTGTCAGTGTCTTGTGGTTGCGAGAAGAAAGACAGTTCATGGTTTAGAGCCAGACTAGGAAGTCCAAAATATGGGTTTTGGTTGGGAGCTTCCACAGGGGTGTGAAGAGTCTGCTCAACGGGAGTGAACGGGGCATCCAGAGGTGCTTGAAACGATTTGTTCAACTTGAGAGAAAGTGTCTTTTTGTTTATCATTTTTTTGTTCCTTTGTTCTTTTCAAGATCGCTTGGATTGTCAATAATGGTTAGGGATCTATTTGAGGTCACGGTTAGGATCTATGTGATTTCTCGTGAGATAGTCTTTGCAAGATGGGTATTTAATGTTTCAGAAGGGGATGGCTTGATAAGAAGTTGAAACAGTTAAAAAGGGTCCTTTTGCAGTTTAAAATCTGATTCTCAGATAAACGTCTTTTTTTTTCTTCAGATGAAAATAGTAATGTTGACAGGAATGCTGGATGGAGAGACACGTTCGGCGAGGAACAATGAAACAGCTGGGTGGCTGAGAAAAAGAAAAAAAAAAGAAAAAAGTGGCAGAATCAAGACAGGAACACCAATAACCTAGAAAATAGCAGCAGTTAGGATATATATTTGCAGCAGCGAACGTCTTTATTAATGCCCTCTTGAACCTTTTTGACGGAGATAAATTCGTTTCAGGTGGAAAAAATTGTGCTCGAGTTTTCAAAATGGCAAAATATAAAGGGGTATTAATAGAACAATAGAATCTTGCTGGTTCGTCGTATAACAACAGGGGCAAGACGCGCCCTATCTTTTGTCCGTTTTGGGAATATTGCACTCAACGCGTTTTGGGAAGGTTCACGTCAGTAGAGGTGCCATGAAACTATTATTTGCTGTATCTCAAGAATACAGAAAAGTCTATAGACAAGGACTTTAATTTAAAAGCACTTTAAATTTACATACCAAAATCTCTTGTATAATTTGGAAACTGACATTTATTCTAGGTTCTCAAGTTCTGCCGTTGGTTCTTAAAGCACTCTCGCGCGACGTAAAATCTACTTTTTCCTTGACGGCCAACTGCCAACGGGCGCAAGCAAGCAAGCAACCAAGCAACGTTTAATTGAGCAACGCTGGTATCAAAGCAAAGATGTACGGCTAAACTTTCTAGGCTTTTGGAAACTAAAAAAGCTTTAGGAATTTCTAAAATCGTATATTTTAGTATTCACGTCAAAAAAAAAACATGTTGTATATACGTTAGTGCTTTTCTCATCTGTCTTTATATATATATCTCTCCCTTTTTCATTTTCAATTGCTCTTGTCGTTCTCATTATTATATTTGTTGACACCTGGAGTGAATCTGATCAATAATACCACGGGGCACAAAATAATTACTAACACACTTTTCTCTTTAATGCAAATATATACAAGCTGGAATGATTCTTTCTCCTAATAATAAAGGAAAATAATGAACTCTTTATTTGCAAAATTGTAAAGTGTAATCGGGAGAATACCAAAGGCTCAAGAACAAGAATTGTCCAGCCTCGCTTCGCTTAATGTCGCTCGACTGCAAAGAAAAAATACAGTATTGCAATCTCACGCGCATTTTGCAGTCACAAAGTTCCTCCAGAGACCTGGACTCTGATAAAAACACAAAAATCAGGAATATTAGAGGGAAACGAATTTCAGATGGATATAGTAGCCCTATACAAGAAAAAACTCTTCCATCAAGTTGTCATTTGTGCCTCGCTCTGTGTTAATGATGTCGACTACTTATGTCTTTGCTTATCTTTAGTAGGGTTGGGACGACAGAGGGCAGCCGTTGTCTTGCTTCGATCTAAGGCGGAGACAGCAATAGACCCCCCTTATAAAATCTGTCTTTTATCATGCCTTCACCAAATTACCGGTATTCCTGAATTTGCGGTTGAGTCCGAGTATTGGCAAAGTTTGGGCGATTTTGAAGAAGCGGTGTACCAGGGACTCAAGCCTATTCCTCGTTGCCCTGATAAGCCAACATGCGCAATGAATTTCCTTGAGAAAGGTGCATTTTTCCACCCATATTCGTATTCGTTTACATGTGTCGACGATAAGAGAGCTGCATTCAACATATCACATTCCAAGAATGGTGAATCGTTACTCTTGCAAATAATAGCAGATTGTGGCTCAACAGCACACGTGGCAAGGGCACTTAAACAGGGAGAAATGAGATCTGTGTTTAGAAAATCGGAAAAGAATGTCGACCATGTTGATGCTGTTGCAGATCCACATAAGAATTTCATCGAAGGATTGAACTTGGTTGAAAGCTTATCTGCGCTTGCTGGCTACTACCATTTACTTGAGAACTCACCAAAAGCTCTTCATTATTGCACGCGAACAATACATTTGATCAATACCATTCGCATGCGTTGTGAATTCTCCAATCTAAGGGGCATACTGGATTACGAGAAAGAGACTATGGTTATGATAGCATCACAGCATTTACCGCTTACAGCAGAAGAGACTTTTGTCGAGGGCCTTCTCAACGAGCTTATGAACCCCGAGATGCCCAAAAAATCAGCCGAGATAGATTCCTTTGACCAGGACAAAAACCCAGGCTTCCACACGGTATCCCGTGCAACATCTTTAAGACAAAGTTTTTTCTTTGCAAGCTGTGGAAATATTCATCGATTAATGGCACAACGCTCTTGCATATCGATAACATTCATGCGCCAAGGAAGAAACTATCGAGGCAAAGTCTATACTCGTTCCGATGCCCTTGAAATGACACGCAAGTATGTCTTATCCTCAGCATTACAGCCTACAGATAACCCATTTCTATACTTATACTATGATCGAGTGATTTGGTGTCTTTTGCTTTGTGGTGGAATAGATATTCGGGTATTGCTACTATTCATCACCATCAGAAATTATTATGCACACCTCCTGTTTTTTTCTCTTGTTGAAAACGAACCAGAAGACCCTTCTTTAACATGGCCCAAGTTCAAAATCAACCATTGGTGCGAAATTTTAGAAAAAACATTTGATATGTGCACTGAGATTATTGGAAAAGTACTGGAGGGTCCAGGTCTTTTGCTGCCAACCACAATCGATTGTGACACTCACTTGGTTGTACTAAAGCGATATATTCATGAACCTCATCATCTTCAATTGAACGAGCTATATCAGCCAGACATTTCAGAGATATCTTCACAGAAAGGCGTATCAGATGCGGAGCTTTCAAGCTTGATGAGTTCCAGTCAAGAGATTGTGGAAATGTGGAGCTCTACCTTCCGCAAGTATGAGGGTGCTATTCCAAGTGAAATACGACTGGTTGCAAAATTCTTCAATTTATAACATGCAGAGACGGGTATTCTTAGGCTTCTTAGCTGATAAAGAGGAGGTGCCTCCCAGCCAATCAGATAAGGAACCACGTTTAAATTGTACGAGTCTATCATTTTTCTTCTTTTTTGTACTCAATTATGGATCTATGCTTTCAAAATTCTGACTTGATTTTAGAACATCAACCAAGAAGAAAAAAAATACGAGAAAGAGACAAAAATCAATTTTGATCAATTCGCAAGCCACGCTTGTGCTGTGCGCGCCTCAGGGTAGATTGCGTTTCGTTATGGGAATCAGACTCGCGAAAAAGAAAGCGGGCCTTGGAAAGCACATCTTTAGCCGATAAATACAAGACGGGTAGCAAGAATTACTTGGGGGCCAAGGCAAACACAAACACAAAAACAAAAGAAAACAAAGCAAAACACCAACTGGCATCTAGAAAAAAGAAGAGATAGTAATGGATTATGAGCACTTCTTCCGGCCGGTTGGCCTAGCACTCGACGTCGTGGGCAACTTCCACATTCGAGCCGATTTCGAGAATAACAGAGATGCCGTGCAAGTACCACAGGCCCCATTGGCAACAAATCAACGCCCAATAGAAAGCATTGCATTCCAGCGTGGAAACGAGGAACAACTTGTACGCCCAGTTTGGTGGTTCGGGTATATTCCACTCCCGGTCGTTAACTATCCCCTTTTATGGAGGCGATGCAGACCGGCAGAGTTACGCCAAGCTTTGGTGCGTGCCAGCAAACTCATTTCATTCTTAATTACAAGAATCTTTCGGGCGTTCATATATATCGCATCCATGTATTTTTGGCTTCGGTTTATCTTGACTGGTATCGCATCATCCGGAAATATGGTCACCTTTTCACTGAGTTTCTTTTCAGACATATTCACATTCTCACTTCGAAATTACCCTTCTTTAGTCACACGACACCACGAATTGACTACCACTATGGAAAGTGGCAATCTAACCACAATAGGATTTGAGAATACTAGACAATTCTTGATTGATAATGCTGCACTCAAGATCCATGTATCGTGCTCCCGAATCAACGATATGGTCAACTGTGAGCTCGTGAAAGACTCGCTAATTTTCAAATTATCTGATATCTTAGTCAAATGCTACTCGTTTTGGCAGTACCTCCCATCAGCTTTTCTCACCACCACTACTATATGCCTCTACGTTATTTACGCTGTTGGTGCCCAGATCCTCAACATCAATATTGTTGCATTGGTGACGTATATTACTTGGAAAAGACAACTCCCACTAACAAAAGTCCTCATCGAACTAGTGAAAAGCCTATGGACCGGAGCTCCTACAAACGTTATTTAGCCGATGTTGAGAATTCCCCGATTCTGTCTCACCCTCGGATACGTGCACGTGACCAATATGCCCCACAAAATGTCTCAAATAAGAAATCGGAGCTCCACAACAATAAATATAGAAGGCAAGGCTCCATTCTTATTTCTCTAAATTAATTCAATTTCGATCTACAATGAAAGCCGCTGTCTTTAAAAAGCCTTTCCTAGTTGAAACGATCGAAAAAGACATTCCCGCAATATCTGAGCCTACTGATGTACTCGTGAGAGTTAAGTTTTCAGGTCTCTGTGGATCTGATCTTCATTATTACCGAGGCCATATTCCACTGAACAAAAACATCACCATGGGCCACGAGTTTGTGGGAACAGTAGTCGATAGAGGTGCTGAGGTAACCGACAAAGATTTTGTAATTGGTGATGAAGTGATTGGGACATTCACGATTCAGTGTGGAGCTTGTTGGTACTGTGAACATGGCTACTCTGGGACATGCGACAAAACCAACACTTTTGGTAAGCCAGGATTGGAAGGAAGTCAGGCAGAGTATGTTTTAGTTCCATTTGCAAGATCAACATTGGTGAAGAAACCAACATCTTCTGGGAATGGTGACGATTATGTCTATGTACTTATGGCAGATATATTTGTGACGGGATACTTTGCGGCAAGAAAAATAGTCGATCACTTCAAAAATCAGTTGGATATAAAATCTGTAAGTGTTTTACAAATTGGGTCAGGTCCCGTGGGCCTTTGTGCCGTACGTATCCTTAAGCATTATGGCTTTAGAAATATCGTTGTGGTAGATAGCATCGACGACAGGTTGAATTATGCAAAGACACTCGGAGCGGATGAAACTATTAATTTCAAAAGAGATACAAATAAGTTGGATTCATTGAGAAAATCGATCACAGGAGACAGAGGGTTTGATGCAGTGCTAGAGATTGTTGGCGCAACCTCTGCTTTGAAAACAGCATTCGAGAACGTAAGAAGAGGAGGATTTATTATTTCGATCGGGATGGGTCATGATCCGTTGCCATTCAA
>JAJMAK010000184.1:0-31104 GCA_030572615.1 Metschnikowia lachancei | reverse complement strand
CACGGACACTGACGTATGTGAGTACCCCTTTGACTCTTCCGCTTTAGGCAATAATGCCTCCAGCGCTAACGTCTCAGGTTCGTCTACTATCTAGTCTCTTACAAAAGTCCCAGTCGCCTTCTTCTAAGGCTCATTCCGGGAAAATATAAATAGGCGCTCTTTCCACTAGAGAAAGAGCTTATATAGAAATTATCATTGATCATTGAATACATTGAATATGCAACTGGAATCTAATATGCCTCATAGTTGTTCTTTCCCGGACTAGAAACGGTAAGTGAAACATAAAGCCAATTGAAAAGGAAAAGAAAAAAAGAAAAGAAAAAAAAGAAAAGAAAAAAAGAAAAGCTTTTCCAAGGATCTTAACAGTCGCAAATATTGAAAGGACAGTTGAGTCCAAAACGTCCCAGAAAAATCTTCATTGGTACTTTTTTTTCTTATAACTCCTTGACGTTAATTCATGCAACTTCGCACAAGATTAATTGGCCAACGGTAAGAAGATGTTTTTGACAAGTAAATCCACACTTCCAAATTTCAGGAAAAACTGAGCTCCAGCTGGGGGTTCTGGAATTCGGAAACACTTTGTAAACTTTTACCCGAAGTCCATTCGCAGAAATAGCAAATGACTGGCTCTGTTTCTTCGATTCCGGCAATATAGTGGAACTGATGTCCAGAGGACCTCACCAAAAGAGGACCGCACCAAAAGAGGACCGCACCAAAAGAGGGCATACACCAACACAAAATAATCCCAGAGCTAAAGCAAAGAGTCAGATATTTCGAAGAAAACAAAACTTCCCATATCACACTTGCCTTTTGCAATGGTGGTTTTCTGTGAGAGTATTCACCAGACCAATTTGTTCAACACCTCGCCGCGCATAACAAGCTGCTCGCCCGGTATTGACAGATGATCCATTGAAAGTTTTTGCAGCCACAAAAAAATCCAGGAACAGCCTACTCTTTTCCTTCTTTTTTCAAAAACATTACCGACAAAATGTTTGGTTTTTTTTGTGAGAAAAACTTGGATATTCTTGGAAGTAAGCAGAAGATATGTCTTATAAATTTTGGGAAAAGGTCTTGTTTTCGACAATGATAGTTGCGCCTATTGAAGAACTTCAAAAATGGACGATTCACGCCAAACTTATCAACTATTCAAACTTAAAATGAAGAAGAAACTTTGTTGTAATTGGCTTAAGGCATTTTAACTATGATGAACAAACTTAACAGTTTCCAAATCTGGTAATTTATACCCCGACCGAAAGGTCTGAGCCCGGACTTCATGTTAACAAACCAAGGTGGGGTGAGTGGGCGGCAATCAAGCTACATTAACACACGTCTCCCGCTGTTAAGAATCTTCAATATGGTTGTCATTTTTGGCTAAGAAAAAGCAAGAGAAAACTCAAAAGAGCATATAAAATAATAAGGCAATGATTGGCCAGTCTGTGGGCCTAGGAGGCGAAGGGATCTCAAAAAAAAGCGAAATCTAAAAAAGCTGGTCAATGCTACCGAGCAGAATCGTTAAGAGGGCCGTACTTTCAGTGACAGATCCAGAAAAACAACACAACGCAGAAACAACACAACGCAGAAACAACACAACGCAGAAACAACACTAACTCAGATTATTTACCCACACCCCCTTACTTTAAAGCAACCTATTCTCATGCATCTATAGTGAAGTACAATAAGTATGAAAGATGGATGTCTTCATACTCACACGTGGGGCCTATCTCCTTGCGCGCGATGCTCTAGGGCCTAAGTTAACCCCGCCACACCCAAGCCTAATGTTTCTGGAATCTGGCGAGGTGCAGGATCCTCGCAGCGCTCACGGGGTGGCATTGGCATTGGCCCTAGTGACCACTCCGCCTCTGTATTTCCAGTGTCACATTGCTTCATTTGTGCTTCATTTGTGACAAGGATAAACCAGATTTCATCTACACAAAAAATGTCTGCTAACGAATTCTACAACTCCGGTCAACAAGACCAAAGACAGGGTGGAAACCATCAACAACAAGGTCACCAGCAAGGTCACCAGCAAGGTCACCAGCAAGGTCAACAATATGGCCAACAAAGTCAACAATACGGCCAACAAAGTCAACAATACGGCCAACAAGGTCACCAACAACAAGGCCAACAACAAGGCCAGCAACAAGATGGTGATAGAAATCTCCTTACCTCGGCCATTGGTGCTGCTTTTGGTGGCAATAAACAAGGAAACAATGGCCATCTGTCGGGTGGAATCGAAGGCATGATTGGAAACGCTATTGCCGGTCAATTTTCTGGTAACAAACACGGAAACAACCAAGGCGGCTCATCTAACATGTTGGGTGGTATTATAGGTGCTGTTACCGGTGGTGGCAAGAATAACAACCAGGGTAACCACGGCGGTCAAGGAAACTATGGTAACCAAGGTAACTACGGAAACCAGGGAAACTACGGAAACCAAGGTAATCATGGTGGTCAAGGAAACAGTGGTTCGGGATCCAATGACTTGGTCGGCAGTCTCTTAGGTGCTGTCACTGGTGGCGGAAAGAATAACCACGGAAACAGTGGTGGTAGCTCTGGAGCTGGCGGTCTTGTTGGGGGTCTCCTTGGGAAGCTCGGTGGAAGCGGCGGTGGCAACAACCACGGCAATGGCGGTAACTATGGTAACAATCATGGTGGCAATGGCGGCGGCTATGGTGGCAACGGTAATAACCACGGCGGCTATGGCGGTGGAAACCAGGGCAACTACCAAGGTGGGAATCAAGGATACCAAGGTGGTAATCAAGGATACCAAGGTGGTAATCAAGGATACCAAGGTGGTAATCAAGGATACCAAGGTGGTAATCAAGGATACCAAGGTGGTAATCAAGGATACCAAGGTGGCAACCAAGGCGGTAACCACGGTGGTTATGGTGGAGGTGACAACTCCTGGGGCTATGGTGGCAACAACCAGGGTGGAAACGGAGGTAGATGGTAAGACTTTCTTCTCGGTACGTTCGCTTTTCTTCCATTCGATTGATTCTCTCAAGCCCATCATTTGATTCAATACGGCTGTATCATGCTGAGCTTTGGTTAGTGCATAAACGCAACTTTACCCAAATCGACTACTTTGCCTGTGTTGACACAAAATGATAAAACAAACTAGCATCTACTTACTTGAAATAGGAAATGTATAGTGAAACTGTGGATGGCTCTCTACCATGGCTAGTCCATTATGTGAGCAAGCGTAATCGTGCCTCGAGAAAACGCGACGCGTATAAATCAGCGCATTGTATGTGGAATTGACAAAACTAATGACACCAACAGAGAAAAAAACAACTGATAAAACTCAATTCTTGATTTCGGGGTTATCCCTAAAAAATTACCCTTTTGGCCACTTTTCTTTGCTTTTCTGGCTCCTTTCATTTTCTGGCACCTTTTGTTTTGCTTTACTCCTCACATTATCTGCCAAGAATGGTTCCGGATGTTTTGGTGAGCAACTGCATGCGCGCACATTCTCCAGTCTTATTAAAGAGATCAAGCCACCAAGACATTTCTGTTCACCACAACATTCACCCCAACCATTAGGCTATTTAAGACGATTTTTCAGTGAAATATTAAAAATGGCGCTATTTTTCACTTGGATGGTGCTTCTTGTGGCGCATGTCCATGCGGCTTCTTTTCATGCTGATTTACAAGCAAATTGGACCGAGGCGTCTTTTCAATTGCAATTGGTCGAGGCTGTGGCTTCTTATGACGATTCCCTTTACCTTCATATAGTCAAAACACTTTTCGGCAACTCTGTTGAAGACTCTGATTGGGAAGACGCAGAAGGTGTTGGTGATCTTGATGAAAACGATAGTGAAGAAGAAGCTTTTGATGATGAGTACACCGATTCTAATGGCCCTGGATCAGGGCAAGTGTCTGCCGCAAGTCTCTACAAAAAGCTCATTTCACTGTTGACCGAAACCCAGGCTTCATTTTTGAACCTCAACTTAGTGAACCAGATGTCTTCACCGCGGATCCAGGCTCATTTTGACCACTTCAACTGGGCAGTCACGCCCGAGCTTGAACCACTCGTGCTGAAGCAATGTGCACACGACTCTTTCGGCGAGAAAATCAGTGATCCGTCTTCTGTTTTTGTCAAGTATGGCTCCCGTATCTACTGCTCCGAGCAAGATTTGTATGCTCTCCAATTGGACAAAACTTCCGAGTCTACCATGCCGTTTGATCGGCCCATTGGATCCAACCTGGATGCCCCATTACTTGTGCTTTATGGCGACCCTTTAAGTGCCCGTTTTGCGGGGATTTTCTCCACGTTGTACCTGTTAGCAGACGCAGGAAACTTGCAATTTGTCTGGAGGTATGTGCCCTCTGAACTGACTAATCAACCTTATATATCGGGGTACGGAAAGACTCTCACTGTGCTCAACAAGCGAAACAATAACCTCGAGGGAAAGGACTCCTTTTCTGGTGATTTTTCCACGTTCTTGGAGCACTATCAAAATAGCCCTGTGTACGAGCTCCCTCAAGATAAACTCTCCCAAGTTTCGGAAATGTTGGTATCTGTTGTTCTCGATGCCGAACCATCTAAAAGGTTTGAACGATTATCTGAGCTCTTGAAGAACCTTCCAAAGTACGCACCTCATTTGGCAAATGCTAAGCCTCCTTCAAACTTTGATACCGTTAAAGAACACGCCCAAGCAAACGAGCGAAAGGGTGCCTCTCGTGATCTTGTGGGTTTATCCATTAACGGTGCAATGGTGCATAGACTCGAGACCGACTTACCATATGTCATCAACAAGCTTCGTGAGGAGATCAAATTCGTGGAGGAGATGGAAAATCTCGGGTTCACTATACCGCAGGCCAAAAAATTACTTGCAAAGTTTGCTCTTTTGAGTGCGTACAAGGAAAATGAGTACAGAAGTGGCTCTTCCCTAAACAGATACAACATATACAAGGAAACTTTCAAAGCCAACTCCTCTTCTTCTGGTGGCGTGGTATTCTTCAATGACTTATCAAACGATGATCACTACAATTTGTACTCCACGGACAGGCACAAGGTGTACATCGAAGAGGCTTCCCAGTTCAGGTACGGGCAAATTCCTCCGTTGAAGGAAAACGTACACGACTTGATTTTCGTTCTCAATTTCGCAAACAAAAATCAGTTGAAAGTCTTCTTCACAATGTCGAAAATGATCTTGGACAAGGGAATTCCCCAGCAACTTGGTATACTTCCGTTGGTCTCCGACGAGAAAGACGCCCAAATGACCAACATGTTCTACCACATTTTGGAAGTCGGTGAGCTTACCGAGGCCCTTGCTTTCCTCTATAAGTACTTCGATGCAAAGCCCGAGGATGAGGAAAAGCTCTTCAGTTTGGTATCCTTGCCTGGAGACACGGATTATTTGCAATATGAAAAGACCCTTCAAAAATACTCCATCACAGAACCTTCTGTTGTCATCAATGGTGTCATTCTCGATATGCAAACATCTTCTTGGCAATCCCAAATGGGCCAGCAGATTGTTCACGACGTGAAACTCCTTCAGAACTCTATTCGCGACGGTGCTGATAGAGGAAAGCTGCTCAAAAAGATACTCTACTCAGGCTCGAAATCTTACCGTAACTTAAGGGTGACGCCCAAAGATCCGGGCAATATCAGGTACAAAAAAATCACTCCTGAGCTTATTGATGCGTCTGTTGCCTTCAAAAAGGTCGTTGAACTGAACCAAGCATCCATCACGTTCTGGTTAATCGGAGATTTCAACTCCAACTTGATTCTTAATCAGTTCAAGCAAATCCTCGAATTCATGAGACAATATAATGGAAGATCCACTCAAGTAAGAGTTTTTAACACTGCGAAGGAGTCAAAGTTACTCAATAGCTTGGTCACCAAATTTTCCAAGCAGAAGTTGACGTCGCAAAAGCTTCGTAAGATGTTAGATACCGTTGGTGATGTGAGAATTCAGACATTTTCTGAGCCTGACCCTGCCAAATTGGCGGTTCTCGAAGCTCACCAAATTCAACTGCATCAGTCGTCTCTTTTGTTTAACTCCAGGCAATTCCGTCTTGAATCGGTATTTGATTTCAAAGAGTTGCAACAAATACTTCTGTATGAATTTCCTCAACGCTTGGATACAATTGACGATATTATCCAGGCTTATCCAGAGGACTTTGATTATCAAACTATTGCTGATTTCAAGCCAGACTCCTTTGATGACATGGACTGGTACGACATGGTTACTTCAGCGATTACTGAATCTTTCAACATGGAAGATTCTTTGGTCAGGACCGATGTAGCCCGGTTTGATCTTTCTTCTTTAAATTTTGAAAATTCAATTGATGTCACCACTTATGACAAAAAGAAGCCGTTGGATATTTTGATCACCATTGATCCATTGGATGAATTCTCACAAAAACTTGTTTCTATGGTTGAATCTTTCATTGATTTGTCGTTTGTGAATATTCGGATTTTATTACAGCCTCTTGCCCCGTCTGAAGATTCCCCGCCATTGAACAGATTTTATGCATCAGGATTTTCAAGGCTGTTGCTAAAATTTAACGTCAAGGGAAACCCTATTCTGGAAGGTACCGAGGCTTTCTCCGCCATTCCCAAGACAAATTTCAGATCAAATTTAGATGTGCCTAACAGATGGCATGTTGTGAAAGGTAATTCTACCTTTGATCTGGACTGGGAAAATTTCGAAGTTTTGGATGATGAGGTTAATGCCGTTTTCATTTTGAAGGCGTTAGTCGTAGAGGCATTCGTGAAAAACGTCAAGAACGGGGCTCCTGTTCCCGGATTGAGCTTCGAGGCATCCAATGGAAATGGAGTACGAGAGGGATTTACCATGGAAACGATGGGATATACCCAGTTGCGTCTTGAACCTGGAGTGTGGCAGTTCAAACTAAAGAACGATGTGACCAAGGATATCCAGTACGAATTGCTTTCAGCGGACGCTAACAGGTACATTGCCAACGATGAAGCATTAGCATCTACATCTCTTTCGGTGTTCTCGATGTCGGGAAATCTTATTCATGTGCGCACAAGAGAGTCTGTGAACAGATCGGGACTTTCCGAGAAACCTTTGCGCAAAGACAAAGCCGATATAAACGTGTTCAGTATTGCCAGTGGACTCAATTATGAAAAGCTTATGTCAATCATGATGCTTTCTGTGAAAACTCACACGCGCAAAACATTGAAATTCTGGCTCGTTGAGGATTTTTTGAGTCTGCATTTCAGAGAACAATTACCACTCTTGGCCGCAGAGTACGGTTTCCAGTACGAGTTGATATCCTACAAATGGCCCATCTGGTTGAGACAACAGTCACAAGCACATAGGGTTGTTTGGGCATATAAGATATTATTCCTCGATGTTTTGTTCCCCGAGGACTTAGACAGAGTTATCTTTGTTGATGCAGATCAAATTGCCAGAACTGACTTGTATGAGTTGATGCTTCAGGACTTAAAAGGTACGACATATGGATTCGCCCCTATGTGTGATAGCCGCAAGGACATGGAGTCTTTTAGATTCTGGAAGCAAGGGTATTGGAAGAATATGTTGAAGGATGACCTCAAGTATCATATCAGTGCACTCTTCGTGGTGGATCTAGTCCAGTTCCGAGAGAACGGCGTGGGTGATAAGTTACGTTCCCACTATCAAAGATTATCTTCCGATCCCAAATCGCTTGCCAATCTTGATCAGGATTTACCCAACAATCTTCAAAGACAGGTGCCTATATTCTCTTTACCGCAAGAGTGGCTCTGGTGTGAAACATGGTGCTCGCAGGCTCTGAAGAAATCGGCCAAGATGATCGATTTATGTAACGACCCGACCTCTCTGGAATCGAAACTTGACAGAGCTCGCCGTCTGATTCCCGAATGGTCTAGTTACAATGAGAAACTACAAAAACATGAGAAACATCAAAAACATCAAAAACATGAGAAACCACCAACATTGGGCGACATCAACCACGAATACGTCCATGATGAACTCTAAGCCAGGACCGGGGCTGAAGTGGGATTGAATGCGAAATGTGAGCGAAAAGAGGAGAGATAAGAAAATAAAAGAAATGAGGAAAGTGATAAAATGAAAGAAATGAGGAAAGTGATTAAAAAAAAGAAATGAAAAAGAAATGAATTGTGAAAGGTGAAATGTTGAATTGGAACTACTTGTGAATTGTGTGATCGTAACGATGCAAGAGGCTCCGTCAGAGTCATGGTACGAGCACGATACGACTGCGTGCAGTACCCCGGAATGATGCACCCAAATTGCATCCAGGAACGCAGCACGTGCAATACGAGGCGCCGTCCGATAACACAGCACAATAGATTTGACCTGCATGGTGTCCTTAGGTGTCAGTGCACGTGAATATTCATCAATTGTTCATGCGGGCGACAGGCTCAAGAACAATGTTGGGCTTTCAAAAAATGGGTAAGCAATGTTATAAAACTGGTGAAAACAGTGACGGTCTTTGCGTTTTTTTGGATTTTTGGGGTTAGTTAATGAGAGAATACTAAACTCTGGGCTATTTCCTCTTTTTTCCGAAAATTTTTCCGCTCCACATGATGCTAATTTGAAAGTTTTCATGAGTCACTATCGCCAGTTTGTGTGCAGGCGACCTCGTGGGTACCATAGTCGATCTGGAAAAAAAAACTATGAACACTTTCTGGCCCACATTCTCGAGCACTGAAAAACTTAGTGAAAAACTTTTGTCAGTTTTATACGTCTGAATCAGCGACTATCAAATTGCCAACTGTGCCGACGGAATACGTACCACGCCATGAAAATTTCCGAGAAATTGAAGCAGGCCCATGCCGGTCCCAATCCACCCCCAGCAACGTTCTCGTTCGAGTTCTTTGTGCCCAAAACTTCCCAGGGTGTTCAAAACCTTTACGATAGAATGGACAGAATGTATGACTTGAACCCGATCTTCATTGATATCACGTGGAACGCCGGTGGACGCTCGTCGTCATTGACGAATGAAATGGTGTACACTGCGCAATCCACGTTAGGGCTTGAGACATGCATGCACTTGACATGTACCAACATGCCGGTGTCGTACCTTGAAGAAGCTTTGGACAAGGCATACAAGGCCGGATGCCAAAACATCTTGGCTTTACGTGGAGACCCTCCTTTAGACGGTTCGGAGTCAACTGGTGACTTTAGATACGCCAAAGATTTGATTGCGTACATCAGGAAAAACTACGGTGACCACTTCAACATTGGCATTGCAGCATATCCTGAGGGACACCCTGAGGAAGACGACGACGAGAAATTGTTGCAGTACTTGAAGGAAAAGACTGATGCTGGAGCGGACTTCATCATCACCCAAATGTTTTACGATGTGGACAACTTCATTGCTTGGTGTCGTCGGATCAGAGACTATGGTATCAACATTCCAATTATTCCCGGAATCATGCCAATCTCTACATACTCAGCCTTTATCAGAAGGGCCAAGTGGTCGGAGGTCGCTGTTCCACAACATTTCTTGGACGCATTAGACCCAATCAAGGAAGATGACTACGCCGTAAGAGAGATTGGATCTCAGCTTGTGGCGGAATTGTGTCAAAAGCTCATTGACTCTGGCTTTGTCAACCACTTGCACTTCTACACAATGAACTTGGAAAGATCTACCATCATGTTGTTGGAGAGATTGAATTTGATCGAGTGTGTGAAGGACAACGAGGCTGTTGGAGAGGATCTTCCATGGAGAAAATCTTTGCATCCTAACAGATCTAAGGAACAAATCAGACCAATCTTCTGGCAAAACAGAAAGTACTCGTACATCAGCAGAACTTCTGGATGGGATGAGTTTCCCAACGGAAGATGGGGTGATTCCAGATCGCCAGCTTTTGGTGACATCGATCTCTCTGCTTCTCAACTTTTGAGACAATCTCCTAAGAGAGCGTTAGAATTATGGGGATGTCCACAAGAACTCAAAGACTTGGCCAACATTGTCATCAGCTATTTGAAGAACGAAGTCAAGGCTTTGCCATGGAGTGACGGGCCTATTGGTACCGATACGGAAGTGTTGAAAGACTCGTTGATTAAGCTCAACGAGAACGGATTCATCACGTTGAACTCGCAGCCTGCTCTTAGTGCGGTCAGATCCAACGACCAGATTTACGGATGGGGCCCCAAAAACGGGTTTGTTTACCAGAAGCAATACTTGGAATTCTTGGTGCACAAGAACGTTGCTCCTCAATTATTAAAGGCTGTGGAGTCGCACAACAAAGCGGACCCCACGGGTCTCATTACTTTCTACTTGGTTGACAAGGAAGGAAACCTCACCACCAACTCTAAGGATGATGACATCAACGCAGTGACGTGGGGAGTTTTCCCAGGAGAGGAGATTTTGCAACCTACCATCGTTGAGAAGGTGTCATTTTTAGCCTGGAAGGACGAAGTATTCTCATTGATTGACGAGTGGGTGACGATTTTCCACTCCAAAGCCATCAGTGAGCTTGTTGAACAACCAAAGATCGACACGTTCTCGCGGTTCTTGACAGATTTCGGAAACGATTACGTGTTGTGTAACTTGGTGAACAACGATTTCACCAGCGACAACAATGTGATGTTCCAATTGTTGAACAGCCTTAGTGGGCCGGGCAACTAAAGCTAAGAAAGCATCTAGCTTCTGCATCGCTGCCCAATCTCCTTCATTTCTCGAGAAGTCTTTTCGTCTCAATTCTTTCTTTTTTCATTACAGTCATTTGACTCGGTTTTTATCTAATTCAACTTGGTGATAAAACAAAATCCTACAAAAAGATTTCCCATGTAATGATCAGACGATGAGATTTACATGGGAGCAGTGCTGCTACGAACTTGTTTTATGTTTTCATTTTTCATCTTACCCTTTTCTGCATTATATGCCATGAACTCCAAATTACATATATGTATATATCTCAGCATCCTCAACGGCATGGTTCAATAAAATAAATCAATAAAATAAAATAAACCCCCTAATTACCTATTATACAATCCCAGTAAATGCTCAAGCCATAATGTCTAGGCCAAGTTCCCCACACGCCAAAGTTCTAAGCTGATGATCTTGAACTTGCCGAACTTATGGCCAGTCTCGCCGTGCTCGTTAAGAATCTCGTTGCCAAACGTATCACATGGGTATGATACCCCCAGATATAAAGATTTATCGATCCATAAGCCATTATTTCCTGAGGACGAGCCAATGGCAATAGAATTGTGGTTGGAGTAGATAAGATTATCATTGATGCCCGTGTACATGAAAGCCTTGAAGCGCAGCATACGGTGGGGGTCTTCAGCGTGAGTTTGGCCGAGTTTTGTCTTATCGAACCACTCGCATTTCCAGAGAAAACATTCGCCGTTGCCGTAGTAGCGCCGATGGTCATTGGGGCGCAAATGTTCGTTCAAAAAACACCCAAACTTGTTTTTCTTCTCGTCCTGGATCACCATGATGTAGCCATGTGGCCGTTGGGTGGTTCTAGCCGAGTCGGAGGCACCCAGTGTAAAAGATACCATGTTTTTCACCACTCCTTCTGCGTACCCCAGCCCGGGAGGTTTGGCTGCTTTCCCTAGAGAGTTTCTGAGTTTTTCCCGCTGGTATTCCGGGCTGCTGTTGCGGTATAGCGTATTGAGCGAGACTCCGTGCTGTTCCAATGAGTAGATAAGTTCCCAGTCATCAAAAAGTTGTAGCCTGGCAGGCAAAAGCGACCGGAGATCCGCAGCCAATTCATTATCCATGAGACGGTGCCGGATGGTTTGTGAGTAGCCCCTGAGATTGAGATCCAGAAGAGGCGGGAGCGAGTCTTCGCTGGCATCCGTGTGGGTATCTGCGTCGTTGGCATCGTTGGCTTCATTTTTGGCATGCTGGGACCCTTCATTGTCGGTGCCTTGAACAGACGAAGTATCGGACCCGTGGCCACGGATAATCTTTCCGAAAAACGACCGCAGTTTTTTGGGAGGCCCCTTTGGGTGTGAGTCTGGACCATTGGATAGATTGTCCATGTTTTTTTATATTCTTTTTTGCAAAAAAGTGGTGTAGTTTTGGTTGTGTGAATAGAATTAGTGTGCTTTGTTGGCCTGGTTGAATGCTGGGGAAGCCTGTGGGTATGGGGAATGGCCTGGCGAGGTGAGGCTTTGGGCCGATTTTAAGGTCGCGCATCCGGCCAGTGCAGTGGGGCCAGGCTGGCAAAGGCCCATTGATTTACACAAGTGTCTCGTGTTTTTCTTTGCGAGTTGGGCAATTCTTTTGAAAAAGGTGTTTGGATATTCTCTCTAGGGTTTTATTTGGTGGTGTTGAATTCCCATTAAATTTTGGGTGGATGTGGTGGTTTTTAGTCGTATCTGTTCTGGTATTTCCTTTGGTATTTCCTTTGGTATTTTCTTTGGCGTGGATCATGCGGCCCCAGGGCCGGTGCGATGCAACGTAGAGACAGAAAAGAAATCGGTGGGATGATTAATTCGGGGTTGACGAGTGGGTTGACGAGTTAGGGTAAACTGTGTTTGACGGCTTAGTTGTGGGCTTTTTTTCTTTCAACGAAAAGGGTTTTGTTATTTTTGGGGGTGGAATCGTGCAAAATGGATTACCGTAGTTTATAGCGATTCGCAGGGCCCACTGCCCGGGACCAGCACCCTTAAGAATTCGACCGGTGGGTACATGACGGCCAAGCTAGATCAGGACTTTTCAAGGTGAGAGATGCGGTTTTTTTTTTTTTTTTTTTTTTTTTTTTTTTTTTCTATCGTTTGAAGTTTATGGTTGTGAGCTACCTGAAAATTACTGGTTCTTTATTGTGAAACTGGGAAGTGTTGTGTGCTACTTTTAGCGCAATACATTGGTATAGAGGGAGCACGAGGCCACACTTTTGACCTAAAGTGAGTATAGAGAGTATATAAAGAAAAGACCGTCTCAACCCAAAGGGTACCCAGAAATATTGTTTTTTGTCACTTGCCGGTCTTGAGGACCTTTTTGAAGATTGATGTGGGGAAACAGGAAATCTTTAAACACCATACAATGTCGTCATTGAAAGAGATTGGAAAGGACGCAGACGGTACCCTTAATAGTAACCCAGGATTTCCATTTAGTAGCCTTTTCATGGGAATCTTGTTCACAGTGGTTAGGTCAAACAAAGGAGAGCTAGGCTAGTCCGCTTTCATATCAATTCACATCAATTATCTTCTTAGCCAAATTGCCAATCAATCCATACGAACCTCGGAACGGAGGCAGATTGTTTTGGCAGAATTTTGCACCCATGAGATTGCTCATTCCCTATAAAGAAAAGTTGAATGAAGATGTTAGTTTCCGATGTTGATCAGCTTGTTTTGTATATTTTCTCTATCTTTCTGTTCTTTTCGGGTTTGTCAAATTCCTGGGACGGGCACTGCCTGGAGGCCAGATTGCGTGGTTCTAAGAAAATGAAGGCTTGTCTATAATGTGTTATATCTTAGTTGCGGTGGGTCAAAGACTTTTATTATTTTTACATATCTTGAGCCGATAAATTCTTTCCACCGCTTTTTACTTCCCTAAAATGAAATGTCAACTAATTATTTTGCAACTTTCTCTCGTAACTGTGTCTTATATGGGAATTATAAAGAACAAATCGGTCTTTAGTTTCTCCAAAAAAGCGAACTTCTTATAATTGATTTTTCACTTTTAAAATTAAACAACTAGATATTCTCCATAATATATCGCTAATTATTTTTGCAAAACCCAGTTGTTCAGTTATAAAAAGCTACGGTGTAATTTCATTTGGAATGAAGTCTCTACTATTGATCTAAGTAAGGTGTTCTTGTTCCTCCTGCAATTATTACTATATCCAGAGGCTGGAAAATTAGCTGCTTTTCCTCATAGATAAAATGTCATTCCACTGTCTAAGTTGTTCCTGGCCAGATAACATCATCAGCATCCCAGATCAGGACGGTTTGTAGGCAAGTATATCTACAGTATGTTATAACATACATTCCCGTGTCTTTGATTTCCTTTATAGCATATAAAGGGTTTACAATTATTTAGCTCTGTGATTTGGCCTGATGTTTCATTGCAATACTAGATGGAATAACATTTAAACTTGGCTTAAACCAGGTCTATTTTCTTCCATGTGAACAAGCCACATTAGTCAGCCATTTATTCTCCTGATTGGATATTGCTCCCTCAATACTAGCTCAACAGGGACATAGGGAGCTATAACTCCCTTGAAAAACATCTACAAGAAACAAGAAAGACGTTTATGTGTTTCTGTATCCACGCGAATTGACCGATTGTAGACTATTAAAGCCACTTCAAAGCCAGCAAAAATTGATATGCTCGAGCGATTCTGGAAAAGTCGGAACCGAACACAGCCCAGTATGAATGCCGTCACTGCTTCCAACAGTCATAAGAAAGAATTTTCATGCCAGAAAAAAAGAAAACACTTCATGAACCAGCATCCAACCACGGCACTCAAAATGACATAAGACTCAGGAGAAATGCTACTCCGGCCTTGCAACTATCGATGAATTCGATTTCCGGGTAAAGTGCGCCGAGCTTTTCATCCAACCCGGCCATTCCCGCACATCCCAACAACACACAGTCGATTCCATCGCCTTTATACTCATCCAAAAATACGTCCAAACGGTCCGAGATCTTTTTGAACTCACTGGCATCGGACAAACTCAACACCGACACGTCAAGTGCACGTGTATGTTGGAACTTAGAAGCTGGAAAAATCCCGCTGCCTGCAAATGCCGTGATGGCATCATCCAAGATGGAGTTCCAGCCACTGGTGCTGGTGAGAACAAACAGTTTATTAAGACGGGCATTCGCATAGCTATAGAGCAACGTGGCCTGCATGATGCCCAACACCGGCTTCTTTGTCTGCTTGGCAAGACTGGCAATTAGTGGGTGGTCCGAGTAGCAGCATACAAGGTAACCGTCATGGGCTGTGTGGAGGTTTTTTTCAAGGAGATCGGGGAGCGTGGCCTGTTCGGAGAGAATCAGGGTTTCTGTGCCGTCGATTTCTTTGGGTGAGGTTGCTGGCGCCGTATAGAACTCAAGAGTGATGTTTTCGGGTGCACGTAAGATCCCACGGAGGTTATCGGTGACTTTTGTTGAGGAATTGGGGTTGATGACGAGGATCGAGGGCATGGTGGTTGTGGGATTATGAATGGAGATTATTCAATAGAGGAAAGGTGAATGATCAAGAAGGATGTCTTTAAAGAACTTTTGCCGGGTCTGGGGATTGATGCTTTAACTGGACAGACCACCTTATTTTACTTCTTTTGGGGGTCTTTTTCGAGTTTATTGCAAGATTCGGTTGATTTTTTTTTCTTTAAAGGCGATGGTTTTTCCGGGCCCACTGCATACATCAGCCGATAAGCTCTTGTGCTGCGGGCACACTCGTATTTGTGGGCATCGGCGATACTTCGCCGGCCGAATCCTGCACCGGAGACAGTGCCGTGCGCGACGCGTTATCACATTATCGTAATCGGTGGGCAGGAAAGGAGAAAGCTGGAAAGAAAAGAAATAGGGAATAGGTGGATAAACCGGAAATAAGCTCGTTTTATGTAATGAGAAGAACTTTTGTTATGAAAAGTGTCAGGTTTGAGATGTACTGTTCTGGAAAGGATCTTTGATATTTTGTTTTTTTTGAAACTTCTACGTGCATTTCCGTCCTTGTTTTGTCCAGCATTATCTGTTTCTAAGATACTTGATTCACCTACTCCAAGGGTCAGAATGCGTAATTTATATGTTCCTGTTTCAATCGCATTGGAAATACGAAGGGTGTGACTTTCGTATTTTGTATCACCATAGAAGCGCTGTTTGTAAGAAGCCTGCTACTATTTTGATATTTCCACACTTATCTTGCGGTTGTGCTTTCAACGCAAGATCTTAAGGATCTTTCTAGAAACTGATGAGAATAAGTATTGCCTGCTCAACGGGGTATTAAACAGAGAAAGTAAGCTGAAGGTTTCTCAATTATACATTTACCTCCTATAGGCTATCGAAACCTATCAATGGCGCAAGGCTTCTGAAATTACTCCGTGCTTCAGAAAGACACTCGCTAGCTGAAATAGACGGCAATGAAAACTTTGCCCCCGTTCCCAAATTTGGTCTTTAGTTGATTGGAGAGTTGGAAAAAGAGTCGGTTGAATTAGATGAGGAGTTTGAAGAAGGCTCTAAGGCAGGTGATATCGGTTATTCTTGTCTTTCTGCATTCCAACAAACACTCAAGAAATGAAGAAACCAACTTTGGATTCATCAACACTAGTCGTTGTCAATTATAGCAGAATGGATTCGAAAAACTTATCAGCTAGAATCAAGACTACCCGGTTGTAGTTCATCAGATCAAGGGAGTGAAGAAACCACTTCCTATAAAAATATGATTGTTGTCTATTCGCAAATTCTCTAATCTGTGAAGTCATCAGCAAAAGTGGCTTTCCTTTTCTAAAAGTACATTTGGTCCAAACTCCGCCTATAAAGGGATCCAACAATATAGATAATCACCGGGAAGTAACGGTAGATAGCCACTTAAGCTGTCTGAATTACACGTTCCTGTGAACGAACATAGACCTTTTGTCTCTCCACCATAGAGGATCACAGGCACTACTGAAGTGTCATAAAAATGAAATTTAACCATTTATTTAAACGGTAGCACAACCAGCAGATTTGAACGTTAACATAACCACATTTACTCAAACTGCAGCCACCCCGATTTTGGGTATGGATGAGCCTCTTCATAATACTCCGGGTGCTTCTTCCAATTGTGCGAGCCCTCAAAATATAACCAGAATTGACTAAGGAGCCAAATTAGCCCTAGGTAAAAGTTAACAGCTCAATATCCCACACTTATGTCATTTCGTTGCACGTCTGAAGTGCCCAAGTAAATGATCGCTATATTCCGCATCGTTATAACCAGAACTCCGCACCAAAATCACATAAAAATTAGTTAAAAAAAGCCAATAAGGTTTCCCGGATCCAGTTTAGAATAAATCATATCGCTTGTCACCATATGACTTCCATTTTGCCTCGGTTTTTGTCACAAAATGGCGTAATTACTTACTAAACAGCCAAAAGTATGTGCCGTAGGCACATGAGAATACACACATTGGATGAGAAAATCTTCTCCACTAGATTACTAAAAGCTCAGCCAGGTTCTTTAAACAATTTTTAGAATTTGGAACCCATTGAAGTGGTCTATTACATCGAAGACAATACGTCTGATGAAAATTTCGATCCCGAAATGAAGTAATGAACGGCACCGCAAGCTTCTCAGTCAAAGTAAGTTTTCTGAAAGACTAAGCAGAAAGCTTTGCCTAGAGTTTTTACTGATAAAAGAGAGCTGGGGGTCAAAAGATAGTTCAGAGGGCCCGAAAAAGATGTAACGTTGTATCCATCGTAGACAACGACTCATGTACTCATACCTCTTGAATTAAACCTTTTAGAATTATAAATGGTTAGTATCTAATCGCAAACATAGTGATAAACAAGATTTCAGAATGTGCTTCCAAGAAAAGGCCCATTTGCTGGGCCCATTTGAGTAGGACGTCTTCAAACGCAGCTTATTTTGAAGGCAGTAGATTCACTTATGTGATGTGAAAAAGTTTCATTTGCGTCCGCCTTTATATCCAGAAAAGCTTTTAATGGTCACCACTTCCTGAAACAATGGAAAAGTACCAGCTCACCAAAGAGACATCACCAAGATATTACCCATCTTTTGAAGGTCAATGAATTCCACGCTTATCGTTATATCCGTTCGATAGTAGAAGAATATATGTGCTGCCTCTGAAAAGACTATGCAAGTAATAGTGGTATTTGCGAATATTTAGGAAAGAACTACACCAGTTACAGGTACTTTATTCCACTGGTTGACCCGTTATAGTAATCATCATCCATTCTAATAACCAGGAACTACGTCATCCCACACTCGTTTGCTCTTCGCCTTTGTAACCATGAGCTTTGCAGTAGCTTCGTACAGATCTGAAATGTATTATTTATTATAATCGGGTTCTGAACAACGTGAGTAGTACGGCGTAAAAGTAAAGTGAGTTTCAAAAAACGTTACGTGGGTCTTACGATGCCTAAACAGTTCTTGCTACGTTACGTGAGTTCGCAACACTGATTTGGACCATCGCCGTTTTCCCTGCTACCCAAAATCACATCAGCCAACCTCTCCTTCTTCAGAATTAGTATTGCCTAAAGAACCTGCTTCTTGCAACTCGAATAAGGTAGCTTCGGCCTGATTCACCTGGCGAAAATACGCGGCAATAATGTCCCGAGACTGTCTTTCAATCTCGTTGAAAATCTCATTCCAGGACTCCAAAAGCTCGAAAGACTTAGCGATGGTTTCCGCGTACCCTGGGACGGCGGGGTCGGGTTGGCCGTACGAATCATATAACCGCAAAAGCCCGACATTTAGTTGGATAGCTTTATATATGAGCAGCCGCGCCAACCCAGTCTCCAGTCCATAGTAATTCATTAAAGTTCCAGAATCCAGCATGAAACGAAACATCCGTTCAGCATAAATAAGCAGAACTATGTTACCTATGTACCATGGTGTGACCCATTGGGCCTGCCAACGAAGACTTTCGACCATTTCTGCTAGAACTTGAGTCAGCAGCTGGAACTCGACGATTTCAAATACCGTGCTGTGAATATATGCCTTTAAGCACATTATGAATTGATCTAGCTTGACTTGAAACCTTTCCAGACTTATGTCGATAGAGGTCTGTGACTGGCTGTCTTTGTGGATGTTTTCAGTGTATACTGTGCCATTGGGAAAAGGTTGGCTGATCTCTGGGGACGGTAAAGATATCTTGCTGACATCTGTGGAAAGTACATGGGAACTATTTCTTGGTATAGTTAATACAAGCGAAGCCCAAAGTGTGGCCATGAGGAAATGTATTTGCAAACGAGACATGGTTCGGTGGACGCCTTTTCTTTTTTCCTTTTTGGTCTGTGGTAGGGCAGGTTTAAAAAGCGCCAGATTTTGGATTTTACAGGTGTCTATTTCATTGATGAATTTGCGTTAGGTGGAATTATGAGTATTTCCACTGCTCAAAAGTCCACTTCTTTGTCTTTTCTAGTGCAAGATTCCGTGTTTCAAATACGTGTAAATGACAAAATCGCCACACGGAAGTTTCATGTTAATTAAAGCCGCCCACAATTTGCGCTACTCAAACGCTTGTAAATTACGTGAAACTTACTGTCATGGTCATTAATCGGGTGGCGCAGGGTACCAAAAGTATGGGGGTGGTTTTTCAGGGACTGTTAGGTGGTGCAAAAGATTTCCCTGGTTTGGGGAGTGAAAATATCATGAAGAAGCTATCCGAACATCAAAGGGCAGGGTTCGTGGGATGATTCCATTTATTCCAGTAAAACTCTACAAAAATAAGTGTGGTTATAATGAGGTCTTCTATTCCTTAACAGCGTTAGGTTGATAAAGGTCTAATACATATGGTTCTGGTCTTTATGAATCTCCAATGGCACCTATTTATGTTAATGCAAATTATTATAAGCCCTAGCGCTAGTTCAAGTAGGAACACCAGAAAAAAAAAAACATTCGTCTTACCAAACTGACCTGTGCTCGCGTGCTCGCGGTGCGTTGCCCTATTCACATTCCTCACGTGACCCAACTCGGCCCGGCCCCACGTTTTGTTCCTATCACCGGGCAAAATTGTACGACGTAGAAACATCACAACCCCATCAAAAAACACCCCAAAAACATTCCCCAATGTCGTTTGTGGCTGCAATTAACAATTCCCGAAATATCGCCATGTGGACGCGTGCGTGTGTGTCTTTGGCTGGGGTCTCGGACCAGATCTCCTTCACCGTACTGGAAACCGCACTCACCATGCTAGCAGTCAGTTCGAGCCGAACCACACATGGAGAAATCGTCTTTGAGGGGGATTTTTTCAAGGAGATCGCCTTCACTGAAGATAGCAGCTTTCCCGAAGGGTCAGATGAGACCAGTGACGGGCCCAGATATTCTTTTGTGGTGGCATCAAGGCATTTGGTGATGCTCTTGAAAAATTCCGATGCCCATAGCATTAACTATGTATGTCTACGAGTAGAAATTGGTGCCAGCACACCAGAATCCCGCAAGTATAAGCTTAATGTGGAGATTTTGACGAAGAAATTGGTTTTGAAGAAATACCAAATCAGTTTCCAACCCGCAGAAATCGAAAAAACCGACATTCCACAACGTTACCATGCGTTATTGCATCAACAACGTATCTACACATTCACCATCGATGTCACCACAATTAAACTGTTTCTAGATACAGCCCACGCATCAACGGAAGACTTTGGCATCGAAATCAAGCCGCCCAAAATCATCTTCAAGGCTTATACCAAGCAAGTGGTGAAGGACAAAGATTACCTCAAACAACCGATGCAAGTTTCAATCCTGATGGCGATTGATGATTTAGACGAGTCGAATTTGGATGACGTAAATGTGGCACTCAACTTCCGGTTGCGAGACTTCCGGACCTTTCTTGGCCTCGTGGCCAACCTCCGGTCCGACGCCATTAGACTGGAATCGTTCGCCGCGGACCGTCCAATGTTGACCTTCCAGGCGCTTTTCGGGTCCGCGGGCGATCCCATTCTTTTCCAGCACACGGGGACCGACCTCGATGTCAAATTCATCCAAATGACTTCAGACGAGAATGGTTTGGTGTCAAGAAGCGATGCCAAATCGTACATTTTACACGTGCCTGTGGTGCTGAAAAAGAGACCAACAAAAGACCTCGAACCGGCAAATCAAAAGGCGAGATCGGGGGTAAAGAAGAGGAAAATTGCCCGCCAACCAGACCCAGAACCCGAGCCGGAACCCGAGCCAGAAGCTGAACCTGACAATTTCGATGCGTTTGATGCATTTGATGCGTCTGATGCCGCCCAACCTACGATACCCGTAGTGACGTACGGCGGACCAAACCTGAGTCCGCGTCCGCACCTCAACCTAAACCTGGACGCTAATGAACACCATCCTGGCGACCACCAGGACGACGATACCGACTACGATACCTCCGAAGATAACTCCGAAACGGAGTTTGGGCCAACCCAACTCCGCGATAAGCCCACGTCATTGTTCAAATGACCATAAGGGAGGGGTGCCTAAAAGAAGGGCTTTTTTGCTCTTTTGTTGTTCTTTTTGATATTTTATTGATGGATGTTAAATACTATTTTGAAAATCTCTGTCCTTGGAACTCTCCGCGATACGATGCTAATGATGGTTACTTTCTGCTTCGTCCCATCTTGTTCAAGCCTCCTTGGTGTTGACTTCCTTATCCAGGTAGTGGTACTTCAACCATCTGAAGCCTTGGCCCAATTGGGCCGCCTCGTTGACAAAGTGGCAGCCAAACAACAAGTAGTTCTTGGGCGAAATCGCCAAGGAATATCTCATGAAAACCAACGAGTACAAGATAAGCGACCCCGTCATTGGTCCACTAATGTACTCGGGGTCTTTTTTCAAGTCCAACACGGCAGCAACGGGGATTCCGAAGTTGGACACTGGGCCCCAGAAGTGCGAGGTAAAAAGGTACTTGAAGGTTTGCTTGTTGAAGAAAGACATTGTGAATAGATATGGCCCGAGTAAGGTTTAGATGGAATCCAGATGGTTACCACGGTCCGATTCCAGGTGTCGGTGCATGAAATCCCGCGACGGCCCGCAAGAAAAAAAACCCCGCCCGTATGCAGTCCTCCGAGATTCAAGTAAATTTTGGTTTCGGAGTGTGAGTGCGAAAGGGAATCTTGAATTTTAGATTGGGAAGTTATCGTCGGTGTTAGCGAACATCCGGAGGGATATCTCCATGATGATGATAAGCTTTTTTTTTTTTTGTCTTTTTTGTCTTTTTTGTCTTTTTTGTCTTTTTTTGTCTTTTTTTTTTTTCTTTTTTCTTCATATCGCCTGGACGTTCAGATCTGGAATTTTCTCCACTTGCTCTATAATACAAGGGTGAATTATGTACCATAGGTAACCCAGACAGCCCAAGCAAGGTATTGTAAGACAACACGCTAACGTGCGGCGATATCATCGTAGGTTAGACATTTGGGTCTGGTCGAGATCTCCACTTCCGTCTCCATCAATATCAATGGAGTTTTCAAAATCCGCCTGCGCCAGCATCTGGTTGAATTGTGCCTGCGCACGCTCCAACATTGGGTCAGGGACATAAACTGGCATTTGCTGGCCGGTCTGTTGCATATGGTTGTGTTGTAATTGGTTGTGTTGTAATTGGTTGTGTTGTAATTGGTTGTGTTGTAATTGGTTTTGTTGTAATTGGTCGTATTGGTCCTGCTGCAATTGGTCCTGAACTTGGCTATCGTAGTGGTAATTCGAAACACGCATTTTGCTTGCTTGTGGGTTTACCATCATGAGACTCGACCCATTGTTGTTCATTGACACGGAGTTGTCGTCGAGATCATCGGAGATGCCCAAAAAGTTGGGGGAGTTTTCAGGATTCACTACCCAAAACGGATCTTTTAAGTTATTTCCAAGCATCTCGGCCACCTGGGGATCGTGGTCAAATCCATTGAACGATAAGTTGGTTTGGCCACTTGACTTATCTTTAAACGCTTGCTTCATGATGCCAATGTGATGAAGGATTTTTTTCATCAAGAAAATATTGCTCCGTGACCAAAGGTGAATGTTTTCCTTCACGAGCTTGGAGATCGAAGAATGGAGCCCCAAAAGCATCTGCAATTGGCTTTCCACCTGGGTGATGAAGTCGCCATTGTTATCACGGATGAAATCATTCGCTTTAATACTCACCAAAATAAACGTCACCACAATTCCCTGGTAAATGAACGAAGCAAAAAACGGATCCCTGAAAATAAACACCTTGTCGAGTCTAATTTCGCCTTCCTTGGCCTCGTTTGACTCGAGGATCCGCGGGATCTCACTTTTGACAAATTCAGACACTAGTTCGCAAGTGTGCTCGTAGAACAAAAGAATCGACCCCATGATATAGTTGAGAGCATCTTTGTTGGGAGGCAGCTGGTCCAAAAACGGTTCCAACAACTTGACCCTATTGACATGAAGAACCACCAAGTCGATAAGCACGTCTTTTCTGGTGACAGTGGTGGGCATATCCGTGAGAGTGTCTATCTTCTTCACCACATCATTAATCAGGCTCTCGTATTGAGGGCTCAAGTAATACGTCAACTTATCAATCTCCTCGGTGAACTGGCGGTTGATGGTCAAAACATTGTCCATGGAAACCTTCAGCAAGAAGCTCTCGATCATGTTGGAGTTCGACAATCGTATACACTCGCTTAGACCCAGCTTCAACTGCGAGTTAGTCAAGCTGTTGAGCCGTTCCGCGTCCTCCACGTTGGAAACGTTGGTCAAAGGCAAAGACACATGGTTGACCTGGATCATGATGGGGTTGGGGCGGCCTAGAATCGAGCACATTTGCGAGTTGAGGTTCCGCAACGCAAACCACACCCTGAGCTTGGGTAGTTCATCAACGAAATAATCATCGTAGCCATCATTGAAGTTGGAAACGCCATTGCCGGACCCCGAGGCTTGGTTTGTACCGTTTTCCCCGGCCTCAAATAACAGAGAGCTCGATTTGGACACCACATGGAGGCCTAGCGCATATGCGATGGAACAACAGTGGAACATCATGGACCACGACTCCTCGTAGCGCTGTTCGATGAATTCCCACTCTGTGCAGAGGATGTACGCCTGGACAGTGACGTACGATTCATTGACGAGGTTGTGGCGAAGCTTGGAGAAGCCCCTGAAGAGCAGTTTTTTGAGGGATTTGACCGATTTCCACATTTGCTGGAAGTTCGACACCCTCCGCTTACAAATCTCGTTGTACTTGGTGGGATTGAGCCGCTGTGCTGATAAGATCAAGATCATGTGTAAAAGAAGCAAATCGTCGCCGCCTTCCCACGTCAAATCCGGGACAGATGCATATTCGTCAATGAACCGGAGCACCTTGTCCTCGGAAATGAAATAATCATAGGTTTTTGTATCGAAGAAGTTGCGCACTAACGCTTTTAACGCCACGAGGTTGCGTGTCACGGGCTCTGTTCGGCCCACCACCCAAGGCAACGGCTCCTTTTTCGCATAATGGCCAAGGTCCGATGACGAGTCGGAATCATGGTCGCTGTCGGCGATTTTGAAGGGATCGCTGGTCCATGAATGGTGCTTAAGGCCCGCAGCAGAACTGGTCTTATTGGACGCGTTGTTACTGGAGATTTTATCCAAATCCTCCGTCATGTTGTTCGACAGCAACGGGCCATAATACTTCTCGCCTTTTTCGGTGGTTTCGCCGGTAATCTTAAACGGCTTTGTGTTTGGGGGTTCAGAATCGGGGTCATTGTCTCCGTCCTCGTTATTTTGGCCCAATTGCCCGAATTTCCGCTCATATTGCTCTCGAATATACTGGTTTTCCAACTCCAACGTGCGCACCTGTTCTTCTAGCCGGTTCACATCTGTTGGCGATTCCAACTTCACGCGGTCGGTCGAACTTGAAGTGCTAGACCCACTTGTGTCTGTATTATGTGGATTATGTGTGGAATGGGGTTCATCGTACAAAACGTTACGGAATTTCGACGGAAATTGGCACGGTACGTTTTTCTTGATGCACTGGTTGCACGGTTTATGCTTGTTGCACTTGATCTTCCGCCGTCTGCACCGAAAACAAGAAATGGGAAGCTCACTCATGGATATATCAGTGGGTACAGTTGTGTGGGATACTTTTAATGTGATATATCGTGAGCCAGATCTGTTCCTTCGTCACTTCAAAGAACCCACGCTAGAGATTTACACGTGACTGAAGAAAATGCAAAAGAAAACACTGGTTTTTGGTCGTGTGGAGGTGAAAGCCAGGCAAAATAGCTTAGAAAACTCCCAAAGAATCAAAAATATTAGAAAATATAGAAAAATCACGCCCGTGCGATGTCTCAGTGAGGCGGGGTGGAGGCGAGGCTAATCTTTATGCGAAGTAGGGTAAAAAAAGGGCAATAAAGTTTTGGGACTGGGGCCAGCAGAAGTGAAGAAAACCAAAAGGAAAGGAAGTGAAATATTGGTCAATTGACTCTCGAAGTGATGAGATATTTATCCCGAGGTTATGCGTATTGAAATGTGGAGTTCTCTCGAGATCTGTTTTTGCTCTCGTGAAGGTGAGGTAAATTCCATTACGAGCTAAGACAGTCGGAAGTGATTACATGCCGAAAATATCCGGCATGGAACCCGCGCTTTGAGGCGTATGCAGCGCGCATCCTGTATGGCGCCTGAAATTCTTTTCGGGATATGAGATGTGGTGGTGAAGTTAATCCGGGCGGCCATTCGGCCATTCGGCCTTGCGGCTATTAGGCGGGTTCCGTATTGGCATTTGTGCGTCATGTAGAGGACAATACGAATTGACATAATATCTTATGCAGCCCCTAAGGCGATTTTCAACACTTTTGTTCTTTTTGTTCTTCTTGTTTTGTTCTTCACCACTCGCTTGGACGGGTCACCGTTTGAATACCCCTTCTGGCATATAAAGAAAGGAAGTTGCCGACATGTGGCGTTTACCGGAAGTCCCCTTGCAGATGCAAAATGACATAACACCGTCATCGCAAAAGCAAATAAAAAAGTTATCGGATGAACAAACCTTTGCAGATTCCATGCATGGGGATGTTGCTCCCACGCAGTTTTTTTTTTTTTTTTAAAGATGACTCTGCGTGTTATAGGGATACTTTCGTTTGTCGAAACACGTTATGATACGCCATGATTTGCATTGTAAAGGGCGTGATTTAATGAGGGTTCGTTTTTAATAGAATATTCCAGTAGGGAATGGTAAACAAACAGGAACTTGGAGAGTTCACGGATGCTAATATCCAGCTTCTGAACACAAGCTAGGTGGACGGAATGACCGAAACTTAAAGAATAATATGTAGAGGAAACTCTTTGAAACCTCTGCCCTTGTCTATGTTTCCGTATTTCCCTCATGATACTTATGGACTCATTCAATATTTCCCCAGGAACTTTTCTGCAACTTATAACTGTATCCCACTCCATAAGCCAATGTGATATTACCTGGTCTCTTTATTCCAGAATCATTGGAATAGTATAGATAGGTTATTTCTGTCAGTGACCGCCACATTGACCTCTGGCCAATAAGGGTTGTCTCTTTAGACTATCCATTGTTTTGAATGGCTTTAACATGTCTCCTTCCGGATTATCCCGTTTAGCCGCTACCACCATCAATTGTTGCCCCTAGTCACCTCAACTCCCCATGGCCCGAAGCACTGACGGTTTCATGGCAGGCTAAAATAACACTACTGTCGTCATCCAGCCATTATGTAAACCACTACCACGTTCCATGGTTTGTGGAATTGACGCTTACAATGGCCAGTGACTTTACCGCTAAGCACATTCCAGCATCCAGCAAGAACATTCCATAATGCCGCGATAGGTTTAGACTCTCCTAGACTTACTTTAGGAAAACTTATATAGCTCCCTCCCGTTTTTTTGTTCGTGGAAAAGAGGTCAGATTGATTTGAACACATTTATGGAAAGCAAGAGGCGTATCCCGTTTCTTATGACAAAGTATTTGGTCTTGATAAAACTTATTGGTTTTACCGGTTTTCCCCATAGAAAGGTGTTACAAACCCAAGAGAAAAACTCGGATAAAGACTTCTTCCTACCCTAAAACTTCAATTACTGACTAAGACTTCTTCATTAAAATGATTGAAAATATTAAAGAGCGCCGAAATCTTGAGATTTCCCAAAGAATGATGGTTTTCAAATGCATCAAAATGATCCAAATAGCTGTTTGACACTGAGGGACCTCGCCTCGAGCTTTTTCCTCTTAACAATACTTTATAATCCCATTTCTGCAGATGTGGCTGGCGAGAACTTTTCTCCAAAGCTGACGAAATTAACGAATCAGCAACATATAGAAACAAGAATACGTCGATATCGTTTTAACCCGAAACTAGTATAAAATAACTCGTATTTCTCTTCAAATTAGACCATTCAGGAATATTTTATCACGCTAAAACGGTAGACCAACGAGCAAGGTTTTCTAGAAAGGTGATTGGGGTTAAAGTCTTATACAGCAGTCGCCAGGAACAGCAATTTCCCATGCGGGAGGTTTGTATAATCAATCCTATATTAATGGGTTTGAACCACAGGAAATTCACAGTGAACTCATCATTTCGAAAAATTGTAGATAATCCACCATGGACCGCCACGTGAAGGATTTCGAAAGCTCCCCCATATTCAGAAGATGTTTCAAGAAAGTATGAAGAGCTAGGGCAATATATTACCAGAAAAAATGAATATTATCTCCCCAAAGAAGGGCGAAAATTATATACCAAACACAATTAAAGGATTTAAAGAACAGCCAACTTACTTCGAAATAGGAAACTTCGGTTCCGCTTCTTGCCACATATTCGAGGTATTTTTTCAAGAGAACTCCACTTCAATGAACTTTATCATTAGCTGGTCGCGCTTGCACAACCAATGCCGAAAGAAAAAAGTCACCTCTCAACCTGTCAACCCAATATTTTCGCCAAAATCTCTTTTGGACGGTTTATAAGCTTAGAGGTGGAAATTTTGGGTGTTGCTGTCTCGGAGTATGCAAGATTTCAGTTTACAAAATCGGCTTCTCCTTGAATACTTCCCGTAATTGCCCGTTGAACCTCTCCGTAAGCTACTGATTTCGAGAGAGATGCCAGTTTCCACCAAAAGCATGATTATCAACACAGTGAATGGCTTTATTGGGACAAGTTATAAAGCACTTTGAAAACATAAATGGGTGCCTAGCCTCTAAAAGAACTAGGCAAGCAAAAGACCGCCCTTTATACTTTTCCTTGAATTGACTAATTAGATAATATACACGGGACCTCTCCATAAGCACCTAACGACGGTCGGCACCGAAACTTCTCTTACCCGAGAACAAATGCTTAGGCATGGCAGCAGCAGTGTGACGGTCACCCTCACCTTGTCTGGCCATTCTGTTTCTCTCTCTTCTGTTCAACTTGTTGATTCTCTCGGCTTGCGAACGCACCGCTCCGTCGGCAACACCATCGTTGTAACGATCAGGCTGGTTAAGAGGAGCTCTCTTCTTCTGGATCTTCTTCTGGATACCTTGGTTTCTCTTCAAGATGTCCACACCACTCAACTCTTTCTTGCCGGTCTTGGATCTGCCCTTAAGCGCCGAGGTATCGTGGCCCAAAGCCTCCATGTGGTCTTCCATCTCACCAAAGGTCTTTCTGATGTGCTCACGTGGCATCATGGCTCTGTTCTTGAGGGCCTTCTTGTTTCTGGCATCCTGGATCATCACCTTGTGCTTGTTGCGGATCCACTCGGCCTTCTCGCCAATCTCCTCAGCATCCTCGTCCTCCAATTCAGAGTCGGAGTTGTAGAAGCCCTCCGCCTCCAAACGCTCTTCCTCGTCCTCCAACGCTTGCAACTTGGCTGCAATGTCGGCATCCAAGAAATCGTAGACGTTCTTTCCGTCCAACACTTCTGGCATGGTGTCTTGTTTCCACTCGTCGTCCTCCAACATGTAAAAGTCCTTGAGGTTGATGTTGAACACACCAGCACCACCATTGTCAATCTCAATATCCTTGGATAAGAGTCTGCGGTTGGGGTCTTCGGGGTCGTACTTTTGCAATTCCTTCGCGCCCTCGGGGATGTGCGCAGCACGCACCACGTCGTCACGCTGTTGAGGTCTGGCCACATGGATCTTGTTCAAGACGTTGGATACACGTGCAGAGCCCTTCAACTTCTGCTCGATACGCGCGGTCAACAACTTCTCGCATGCCTGGTTTCTCACTTGCATCACGTTGTCCTCCTCGTAACAAGAAGTGTGCATGATGTCCACACCAGGAACGGTGGCCAAGGTGTTCAAAAGTTCTTGTTTCTCAGGGGCCAAGTCCTCGGTCTTGAGAATATCACTCTTGTTCATCACCACCATCACCGACTTGTTGGCGAATAAAGGCTTGATGGAGTGGAAAAGCTTCACCTGGGCCTCGATGGAGAAACCACACTGTTCGGACAAATCCATAAAGTACAACACACATGACCGCAAGTGGGCAATGGCGTAAATGGACTGCATTTCAATGTTGTTCATCTCCTCCGTGGGTCTATCCAAAATACCTGGGGTATCGATGGCCTGGAAACGCAAGTACTTGTAGTCGAAATGTCCCACGTATAACGATTTGGTGGTGAAAGCATATGGCTGCACCTCCACGTCGGCCTTGGTGATACACTTCAAGAACGAAGACTTACCCACGTTAGGGTATCCGCAAATAAGCAACGTTCTGGTGTTGGGGTCGATGGAAGGAAGACGGCCCAAATGTTGTCTCACTTGCTCCAAGTACACAAAAGGGTCCTTCAATTTCTTGATGATGGTGGCCATACGTCCCAAAGCGGCTCTTTTCAACTGCTTACATTGGTACAACGACTGACCAAACTTCAACAAACGAACGTAATCACGCGACACCTGTTCGATCAAGGTTTTGGCCTTGGATACTGCGGCCAAAGACACCTTGTAGTGATTTTTCTCATACAACGTGTCCATCAAGTCTCTGTGGAAAGGGTGCACGTCGTTAATGTTGGGAAAGCCCGAGATCATATCGGTCAACTTCTCGGCAAAACCATCCGAGGTAAACTTGACTTTTCTCATGTAAAACGCACGGATACGGGTGATTTTGAACCCAGCACGGATCACGGTGGGGGTTTTTCTTTGTGTTCTATTAAGCACGATATCCAACATATCGTTGGCGGTGGGAACCGTGGGGATATCCTTCCAGGTGAGTTGCATTGTGTCTTGATGTGATTACAAATTGCTTTAGGCGTGGAAAAGACGGCGTAAAGGTTTGTTAATTTTTTTTTTTCTTTCACTAGGAAGAGAATTTTGGGTCCTAGATAAACTAGCGAAGGGCATCGCATTTTTTTTTATCACGGCCTGTATATAGTGCAGGGCCCCAGGCTAATTTGGAGATATTGAGGGTAGGTGTTTTTAATGAAATTTTGGTTTTTTTTCACCCGGAAAAGCGTGCCATGGGTGTATTGGGTAGTGAGGGATACTTTTGGAAGTTTTTATTAGGGTTGTCTCATTTCGTGTAAAGTTAGGCCGTGGGGCATGGAGCGATGGGGTAGAGTGTGAATCGTGATGATGTTAATAAAAGAAATTTGTGATATGTCGCGGGGCGTGCGGAGTGGTAAATTGTTAAGGTGCGGATGTGGTGTTTTTTTTTCAACGGGGTTTAAGACGTTTCTCTTTGAATGTTCTCTTTGAATGTTCTCTTTATAGTCTTTAAAAATCTTCTCTAGATTCGAATTCGGCTCTGGATTAGGTCTTATACGAGAGGTTTTACCAAAAACAGACCATCCTTTGAAAAGGGGTGAATCGTTAGAAATTAACCTCTGGTTAAATTAACCGTTTAGTAGAAACGGGCTAGGGGTCCTTTGGCGGTATTCCTAGCTTTTACAAACAAAATACCCGTTTACTACTGGAATGACTTTGGCAAGTACGACTAAGGGCTTTTCTTCCTGAGCTGAGAAACCCGTGTATATCTAATTCTTGGCCCATTTAGGCATTTTTAGAGCCTCACAACACGGCCAAACATGCGACTGCAGAGTTCTATGTGGTAGGCAAATTACGTGCCATCAAAACTTTCACCTTTTAAAGTTGATAGGAAATAAAAACGTGATCTTATATGACCAATCTAATTCGAGGAAAAAGTGCTATAAAATAAAATTTCAGAAAATCTCTCCCAGTTTATCCACTCATCTATACGTGTAGTGGTTGTATGATATAGATGTACTGGTGTGATACCGTGACCAGACATTAAGAACAGGGATTACAAGGCCTTTGTTTGATATAGGGACGGATCCAAGTGTCTTCGATTAATAGAACAAAAGCATAAGTACTTTATAGATACATACAAATTGCGTGATTTTTTCCGGAATGTGCACGTTGAATTTATCCCTTAAACTTGGGTGCAAAATTGTACAAACTCTCTTCCCAGAGAAACAAAGATACAGTAAAACCTGTATAGACCGCGCCTTGTTAAGCCAAAAAACCTCGAACCTCGGTCACCTGTTGACCACCGTGTGCAAAAAAGGACTTTCTCCCATACAAAATTACCTTTTACCTTGAACCTCGGTCACTTCTTAGCTCTAGATTGCAAAAAAGGACGAACTTATTATGGAGAAAACCTCGAAGAAATTTCCTGAGA
>JAJMAK010000183.1:6799-31531 GCA_030572615.1 Metschnikowia lachancei | reverse complement strand
TCTTAGATTGGGAAATTACGCGCTTGCCATGCCAAGAATGTTTCTCGCCAGTGAATTGTTTCAGTCACACTACCATAAACATGCTAGCTGATGTTTGAAGGAATATACCAAAATTTACAAATTATTCCCAAAATATGATAATGATTCAAAACTAAGACGGCGTCTAAGGTCACACGAAAATGTAACGCCAGTCCCGTACTAGTGCGATATTCCTATGCAGGACCATGCATCGGGAGGACCATACCTGAGTTCGGCCTACAAGGATTTCTTCAGCGCTCAACAAGTCTGCTTCTACATGATGTAAGGAATATTTTAATGCCTCCCTTCTGGTCCCACATCAATTTCTTCTCTGGTTATTAAGCAATATCGGAAGTATGAGTAAGAAAAGGGGAAACATTAAAAAATTAACAAAAAAAATAAATTTGAAAGTAATGTACTACAATAAATGATTTCCCCTTTGTGTATGCAGGATTGTGTTAACATTATCACGAAATTATACTGTTTGCATTGGAAAGCTTAACATGCCACATAGATTTAACATGGTCTCAGAAGTTGCGGTTTTGGTAGCAATAGAGAATGGGATGTGAAGGCGCAAAACCCTCATTTCTAGTCAAATTAATGAGCGCCAGAGCCTCTGTACTGGTCCGCACATTGCTTCTGATGGAGAAAGGCACGGCGTCATCACTAGAAAACGTATTCACGGTGGTCAAAATGGCGGGAATAATACTTTATCCCTAGAGAACGTAACTTATCCGGCAGTCCCCAAACTCTTGGCATCCAAAGCTGGGCTCACACCTGCACCATATTGAAAAATACCCCGTCGCTAAAGGACGAGAAGGTCACCGAAATATCGGCCCCATCTAAGGCCGAAGGCTTGGAGCAAAAGTTATAATAATGAAACTGACAAGCTGGTGTGTCTTTACCAGGGATCTGAGCACGAATTGGCAATTACTATCCAATCCATAGGGGACCATAGAATGCCAGCGAACATGAGTTTGTGCATCCTTTTGTTTGAATTGTGTTGTAATACCATTGTCATTGTAGGATTTACATGGGCGCCAACAAGACGATGTTTGATCATGATCAAATGGAAACAAATCGGTCTTTCCAGCTTCTATTTCCACATTTTTTCAGTTACATGGCGAAGGATTTACTTTATCACCACCGGACGGTTGTACGAAATATTACCAGACTCAACAAGAAAGAAATCCTCCAGTGTATACCTAATTGTCACCAGGAGACAACGCTAGAATTTACTCAACTTTATAATTCACCAGTATCTATGATAGTGGTAGCGTTAGAGTCATGGGCGATCTCATGTCCGGTGATTGCCAAAGTATTTCCACATTTGCCACGGCCAATACAGCTGGTGTATTGGGTGTATTAGAACGGGATGGGGAAATACTACGTACTTGAGGAAGTGGTGGAAACTCACCAAGATTTTATTGGAGTTCAATCCTGCCCCTGACTTCAAACACAGATTGGAGGAGGAGTTTGTCACCGAAACATCATCTCTACACCAGAAACCTTCCTAAGCAATGCCGTATCATTAATACCCGACCAAAAACTGGGATAAAGGCAGGTTCTGTTAATTTGAGGGGTGTCAAAGTCTGACTCCTTTTCCTTTGGTACGGCGCGAAACGTCTGGGCCACTCAAATTCATAGCTCCATCGATCTTTTTGGCCTTAGCTGCCTCAAATACTGTATTGGAACTTCTCAAACTGACAAATACAAGTGAGGCTTGATGCCATTTAGAGATGTAGTACTGAGAGATAAAGATGATTTCTCGTTAAGGTAGCTTTTCTATGTTTTCATGCTTACCCCTAAACTCTCTTCTTTCACCGCTTCCTGAAGATTCAATTACAGAAACGTATTCCCGGGCCGCTACTTCTCAGAAACATCAAGTGGGCCTCTCCTATAATCGAAATATCCAGGAGACTCCTCGCTGTGTCGTTGAATTCATTAGGGATTTATTTACAGTTGCATGCCCACCAGACGTATCTCACTTGTTCGACATCACCCTTTGTGCTTCGTTGAGTAATTTGTCGTATGCCTCGTCAACCACTGGGTGCACATCATGGCCTTCGCTTGAGTCTATCGATGCGTTGTCGTCGTCACTTAGCGTTCTGTCCGATGCATCTTGAAAACCATCCAGTTTGCTTTTCATCGTCAACGAAGTATCGGCGTCGCCTTCACTGCTGATGGTCTCTTCAGCACTCTTCGAGCGGTAGATCTTATCAAGACTAACACGCTGGTTATTGATCTTGGAAATGAGGTCCGTAACCGATTCGACTCCTTTAGCATCAATGATAGCCTCACGAAGCTCCGATCCCGATGGGACAGCTCCAAATACTGACACTTCTTGCTTGCTTTCGTCTGCCTGAGGCATATCACTTATCTTATGCGAACTACCTCTGTGTTCCATAAAATATCCCCATCTAAGAAATTCACCTTCCTCTTCCTCTTGCTCCTTTGCGTATAGTGAGGTCTGCGAGACCGATTTCATCAAAATCGGCCTTCCCGTAAGATTGTCGATAATCACATTCCTGCCGTCAGAATTGGCATCAATCACCACCAGGTGTGGCTGTAAAGTGGACTCGTTCCCTTGGAAAACATTTGACATGTTAGAGCGAGCAGTGCCGGCCATTAGAATGGGACCGGCCGCGATCAATGCAGATGATCCCTCGTGGAGCTGCTCACGATCAATTTCTATATTATTGGGTGTGTGTTCCTCTTTGATGGAAGGCGATGGGCTCAATGGTGTCGAGCTGAACATCATCGCCTTTTGCTCAAACATATGTACAAGTTTTTCGAGCGACGCATCAAGAAGACAGAATCTTAATAGGTTTTCCTTACCTTCAAATGACAAGTTTCCGTTGCTTCTTTTCTCAAAAAGCGTGTCAATAACTCGGTGCATTTCCTTCCTCACCGAGTTGGTTCTTTCAATAAGGGCATTGGTGATGATCTTTTGCAATTTGACGTCGACTTCGCCATGTTTCTGGTCGCTCTCCGTCAACATCTTCTCTGCGGTCTCCATAAGAAGAGAGCCATCGAACATCACATCGTCCTGCTCGTTATCGCCGGAATAGTCATTAATATTAGGTTTAACAGCTTTGTCAAAATTCTTCATGAGATAAAGCGCAAGTCTTTGAGAAAGTTCATCGGGAACTAGGTCGTAGTCTAAATCCAAGGTGAAAATTGACGATGACTTTACTGCGGTGTATAGTGCGCCAATAGATCCACGATCCAAGTTTTTGTTCCCTAGAAGGGATACGTGAACAAGATTCTGCACCTTTGGGAACACATCTGCAAGTGCAGCTATAGATTGCGAGGAGAGCTCGTTCAAATCAAAATGGATTCTTCTCAAACTCTCGAAATTCGGGAGGTTTTTTGCAAGCTTTGAAATCACATGTGGAAACAATTGCGGAAGTGAACTAAAGTCAAAAAACCGAAGGTTTTTGAGTCTTGCTAGGCCTTTCAAAAGTTCTCCAACCTCGTCCACGTTTGTAAGAGACGTCGAATTTAAGGAGAAAAACACGAGGTTCACCACTTTGGTATTAAAGGCTTCGATAAATGGCTGGAGTTGTCCTTGACTGAGGTCATTGTATGCAATGTCAATACCCACACATTTTGAGTTCGGTCGACTGATCCAATCAGCCAACATTTCACATTTCCGTACATTGATCTCGGTTGCCGCCACACCTAGCCTGCACGTGGAGATTGTCAAGGCATTTTCCAAGAGGTTTTCAAAAACCACGTCACTAAGCTTGCAACCACCCATCACCAATTCATCGATTCCGTTACGAGCTTTGATGGAGTCGATGAACAAGTTCCAGTTCATGGAAGATCTAAGCGACGTCAGTTTGGTCAAATTCTTCACCCTTTGTTGCGAAACGTCTAGTTTTTTCACTGTGCGGTTCCGTGACAAGAACTCACATACGTATCCCCAGCCGACCTCATCAATTGCCACGTTTCTGAGCGAGAGCTTCTCCAAGTACTTGTTGTGTACTAAACCTGCAAGAACGTGCTTCAACATTTCTGTAGTCATGGTGACATTATCGAAAATCACGGTGTTGATAGGAGTGATAGCAATAAAGTCGCTGAAGGAAAGAACATCAATCAACGTTGGTTTCGGGTTGAGCATCTTGAGAATTTGCAAAGGTGTGGACTTGTGCTTGAGTTGTTTCAATGTTGCAGGAATCGGGAGGATTTCCCGCAAATGGCAGCACCGCGTGTACACTGTTTCCGGCGAGAGCTCCTCCTCCTCATCCTCTGAAGTTTGAGCACTGGCATCCTCAAAGTGGTATTCGTGCATGTGCAATGGATTGTCGATCTCGATATTGCCTGCGCCCTCCGCCACTTCGTCCTCCTCAACATTGGCCATCGACGTCTTGTTGGACGTCTTGTAACTTGCAATTTGGTACGCAAGTTTCTTGGCAGACAAATGGGCTTCCATGGCGTGCTTCTCCGCCTCCAAAAGAGCCCTACTTTGTGCTTCAATTGCCAATTGCATCTCCCGGTCGGAGTATGTGGGCTCAGTTGCCGAAGAAGCTCGGCTACCGTCGGTGGTGGAAATGCCTAAGGCGAGTCTGGGCGCGGGAGCTTTCAAATCCTCGGGGATTAGCACGTTTCCCTTCCGCGGTCTTCGGGATGGGATCTGTTGCTGTGGATCGTTCTCAAGTTTGTCCAAAGCAAAGGAAACACGACGCAAACGGGGCTGGGGTTTACGTGATAATGGTTTTGCCTGGGCGATCTTCTTGCCTTTGGTGTCTACAGCTTGAGGCGCAGGAACTAGGTGCGATGTAGAATCAGCGCCCAGAATTCTGCGTTTGAAGAACCCGCCACGCTCCTTTTCAACCGACAGACGGGGAGAGGATGAAGTGAGCGACGAGAGAGAAGAGCGGCGCGATGGTTTGGCTGCATTGATGGGCATGCCGATTTCTTGAGGGGGTTTCTTGACCGAGGACGCAAGATCCTGGTCTCTAGATGAATGACCGTTTGTCAGGGCCGTTTTCGGTACGTTTAACCCAGACAGCATGGCCGACAGTATAGACGATGGTATAGATGTGGATATAGGAGATGTAGCACGCAGTGTGGCGTTTGCGGCACCATTTGCAGACGCGGCTGAGGCCGAGGAAGGAGACGACAGCGACGCCAACGACGCCAGCTTGAACTTGGACGAAAGTGAGCTGAAGAACGACCGGCCCTTGCCTGAATTTGAGCGCGACACTGGCTGCAGTGGCAGCGCAGGTTTAGCAGTGTGTGGAGTGGAGGCGGCGGGGCTGGATGGCGAAGCGAAGTTCATGCTGGACCTTCTTTTGACCGTCTGTGGCAGGCTCTGTTGAGCAACAGGTTGCTTTGGAAGTTGCGGCGCAGACGAGGAGCGGGACCGGCCCGCATCGGGCGATAGCTGACCTGTCGCCTTTGTGTCATCAGAAGTTGTTAGGGCCACTTTTACTTCGGGGACTTTCGTTGCTCGAGACAGAACTTGCGGCAGTTGCGGCTTCTCTGAGGCGAGCGTAGTGGCGCCGTTTATGGGGCCCGGATTAACCGCCGAGGTGGGTTTGAGCGGCTTTTCACCGGCCGCCAGCGGTTTGGGTACATTATTATCTTTCTCAGGGACTTCCGGGCGGTCCGTGGACACCGATAGCGAAGGTTTTTTATCAGAGTTGAGTTTTTTCTCTAGTTTTTTCGACTTTCCCCGAAAGAGCCAATCGACATCTCCGTTGGAAACACCAGTCTCGATGTCGGAAGATGGCGGGACAGACATTTTGGCTAGTAGAAAGAAAAGAGCGAAAACTGGAAGTCGAAGGGCGTTTTGGAGTTAAAACAAAAACAAAATTGGCACTATATTAGTCTGGCACTAGCAGTGTGGGCAGGATTTCTTGGCCTAGGACGAGAAAAACGTAAACACTATTATTGGGCAGTTCCAGAGCTTTTGGGGATTTTTATATACTAGTGGTGTGTTTTTGTTTTTGTTTTTGTTTGTGGAGGTGGGTCCAGATATCACTATTTTGGTGGTAATTATTTTCGTATTTTTTGTTCAATAGGCTCGTGGTGTAATAAGTAATGTATTAGCGAGATTCTGGCGTGGAGTGGAGACAGCGCAGGCGGTAGACGGTGTTGTGCGTGGAAGCGAAGGTGTTCCGCGGACCAAGCGCGGACCAAGCGGCGCGGATCGCCCCACTTTAGTCATTTTATTGTTTCCTTCATTGTGGGCCATATTTCATGCTGCGAGGCCGAGCGTGGCCCCTAAGCAGATCTGGAAAATGGGGGGAGAGCTAGAAATAGGAATTGGGGCGGGCGAAAACCAGAAGGAGGGAGCGAGGTAGAAGAGAAATGTGAATGTTGAAAGAAATGATGTTTACAAAAGATGTTTACAAAAGATGCTTGAAAAAGATGTTTACAAAACAAAACTGGTAGTAATTAGAGAGAACGTGAAAGTATTGGAAGAAACACTCAGGATATGTGTAGGGCCACATGTCTTTTTTAGACTTCTGTCTTGAGTGCGTGGGCCAGAAGATGTGTCAAACAACGTGTCGTTCTGGTGGGAGCACACCATGTGGGACCAAGGTCAAAGTACTACAGAGTATGCTAGGCTATAACATTAAAGAACCATAATATTATAGAAAATTTAATTGCAATATTATACATCTGTTGCAAGATTCTTCTGTGATTGGTGATGGCATCACTATCACTGGTAGGATACATATTCCTGCAGAGCCGGCCCCATGGAAGAAAAGCAGCCCTTGCGGAGGTGTACGCAGAAACACCATAGAAAGAATATGAATAATTCTGGTGTTTCGAATAAGCATAGAAAAGATTCGCCATAGCTTATGAAATGGTGCCACCTTGCTGATGAGTTTTCCGTTATTGGTATTTTACTTGGTCTCGTTCGCTTTCGTTTCCTTTCGTTTGCTTTCGTATTTCTGTGTGACCAAGCGCCATTTCCATTACGTCGAAATTAATTGGCTGAAAAAAACCGGGCCCACTCCAGGGTTATCTGTGAAAACTTTTTGTGGAGAAGCCGTCCAAAGACCCAGATGGACGACATCTACCACATTTCTGCCGCACCTCTTAACCGCCTGAACCGCCTGAACCCCTTGAAATTTAGCTATAGTTATAATCAACGAGAGCATATTTATATATATATATGTATATATTTATATATCTTCTCCTGGGTATCTCCAATATCTTTTCCCATCTTTCTATTTCCCAGTCTTTGCTCTCTCCTATCTCCCTGCATCTTGCGTTTCTTTTTCTGTTTTCCGAGGGCAGATCCGCACACGGACACACGACCCTCGGCCTCGGCCCTTATTTCCCTTAGTAATACGTACATCCTGCGACACGTGCATCCCACGCGGCCAATCATTAGCACCAATGTCGCACTCTTGCACGGGGCCAAGACTTGTGACTGCCGGGCCCCAGGCCCGGGCCCGGTTTCGGTCCCGAGAGACGAAAAAACTCCATTCCATTCGAAAGAGCTTATCACGGAAAAATGTCGCACTGTCCATCTTGAAAACGGAGCCACAACAATAAATTAAACCGGTTTTCTTTTGGTTTCCTGGAATTGAACCCCCAGTGACTTGATCCACCTCGTTTTTTTTATTCACATATATCTATTATCATACCCAAACAAATACATGTCCTTTTCACACTAACCAGGGCTTACTAATTTTGTTGGCTCCACACTAGCGCGGCCCTATCTCTGTCATCAGCCCTTCCCCCATTGAGACATTTTTTGCGCTTATCCGACATGTAAGTATTTCGTCACACATTCTCAATATTTTTTTCTATGTTTTATAGTCTCCATCATTTCTCCTTCTGATTCTTCTTCATACTTCAACTTTTTGGAATAACAGATATAAGAGAAATTCAATCACCATACAAACACTTTCAACAAAAACACACACACATAAACAAAATGTTCAGACAACTTTACTCACCAATTGTGCGTTCCGCCGCAAGAAGAGCCATGGGCCCAGCGGCTATGTCGGCTGCTAGGATGATGCCTTCGTCTATGCCCATTTTCAACCAAACTCAACACAGAAGCTACCATGAAAAAGTTCTTGATCACTACTCGAACCCCAGAAACGTTGGTTCTTTGAATAAAAACGATGAGGATGTGGGAACCGGACTTGTGGGCGCTCCAGCGTGTGGAGATGTGATGAGATTACAAATCCAAGTTGATGAGGAAACTGGTGTCATCAAGGATGTGAAATTCAAGACTTTTGGCTGCGGCTCGGCCATTGCTTCCTCTTCGTATGTCACGGAGCTCGTGAAGGGCAAGACTCTTGAGGAGGCTTTGACCATCAAAAACACTGCTATTGCTAAAGAATTGTCCTTACCTCCAGTGAAATTGCACTGTTCCATGTTGGCTGAGGATGCCATCAAATCTGCTGTCAAGGACTACAAGACTAAGAGAGCCAATGCTGTGAAGCAGCCAACCTTGGGTGCCGCCGTGGCCTAATTTGATTGTTTTCTTGTTTTTTATTCATGATTTACGCTTTCTTGATGATCCATTGGTCTCAGTAGAAACGAATGGCTTGTTATCATAATAGGCATGCCTATGTTTGAAGAAGCATGTTTTGCGGTTCCATTTCTGATGATTCAATCCCCCGCCCCCTTTGGTGGTCTCAGCATAGTTCGCTGGGTTGGGCTGGGTCAAGCAAATCTCCTGGTGACCAGAAGTCATAACAGAAAATGGCAATACTCCCGGAAGTCGCCTGCTTGGTCATTGGGAGTGTTACAAAAATTGACATTAGCCCGTGCCAATGTTAAGCCACGAGCCTATCTATTTATTCAATATGTTCAATAAATGTTCAGTACGCAGTATCCTTCAGTAGCACAGTAGCACAGTAGCACAGTAGCACTCAGTCGGTCACGAAAAGATACCTGGCAAACTGCTTGCCCACAAAGCCAGTCTCAAGATCCCACAGCCTAAAGCGTGTCATGGCAATGAAACTGAGGCCTGAAAACACCCCAATCACAGTATAGGCAATCTTTCTTGCTCGAAGACTGAACTGTCTTCTATACTTGAAAAGCCCGCTGATTGTATGATAAAAAGACACCCACAGAAGTAGGCCAAGCATGCCATAGTTGAAAACAGCACCCAAGCGGCCATAGAAAGACTGGTGGAGGTAATGAGTCACGAAATTTAGTGTCACCAATGCCGAGTCTCCGTCAACCACCACCGCCCCATATTTCATGCGGTAGAAATGGTAGGCGAGAGCCCCGGCCATGACGTAGCCGGAAAACGTCAACGGCGTCAACGCAGGCATCTTGGACGAGATCCACGACTTCTTATATCCGAGCCCAAGGATGGTTCCGATTCCCCCAAGACCTATATCGTCTCTATGCTGGTCGTGGATAACGATATCCCGTTCTTTTTGAGTCAATTTCTTGGCAGGCGAAAACAACCACCGCACCACTCGGGCAAACACTCCACAGGCCACGTGGAGTCCTGCTGTGGCGTATGTTATAGGGTACTCGAAGAGAGGGTTCATGTACACTGCCCTGGACATTTCAAAGAAGTCCTGTGATTTCTCTGCACTAACCCCGAGAGCTGGGGCCACCACTACAGATGAGATGTGGAGACCAAAGAACGCTAGGAATGCGTAGGCGGAGTATTTCTGCGTCTTTTGTAGAGCCTGGAGGACTTTCCTGATGAATTCACCATTCTTCTTGGATGGTTCGCTAGAAGCCTGTTTGATGTCGGAAAAGACTTGCTCAATGGGCTGCGGCACCACGGGGGTGAGGTCCAGTAGAGACATTCTGATTTTATTGGTGTTTTGGCAGTTCTTGGTGGTGTTTTGGCGGTGTTTTGGCGGTGTTTTGACCAAGAAGTGTCGGGTGCTACTTCTACTAATCCTTGGTGGGCCGGCCGAGCATGGCCCAATCATGTTTGGAGGAAACATAAGCGGGCGATGAGATACATAGCCAGTTAGAATGCGAAATAAAAGAGGAAGAGAAATGAGGAATGAGAGGGTTTATAAATCAAGAAATGGTTATTGTTTTGTATCTAACCGAATGTGTGATGTAGATTTTATTTATTACTGTCATTGGTTGATGTAGGGGCATTTCATTGCGCAGGGGCTTCATAGGCTGTATTGGGCTGTATTGGGCTGTATTGCAGGGCGAACATATATTGATTCGCGCGTCACCTTTTTATAATAATGTTCATGGGTAATAATTATGATTGTTCATCGCTGATAAGTACATGAGGATAATCACGGGATATTCCATTTAGATTAATTGTATTTGTATCAATAAGCCAGAAGTGTCTCAAGCTTGGCTAACTTAATAAACCACACTGCAGATGAAAGCAGATGATTCTAAAATCGCCAAATTTTTCCTCTTTCTCCTACTTCTTCTGTGGATATGGTACTCAACTCTTCAAGCATTTCCTCCCCCCGAGTGTACTGTTCTTTGAACATATGACGTACACCAATGGTGATATTATTTAACAAGTCAAATTCCTCTCCCCAGAAATCCAACATCACGCCATATCGGAACACTGTATCACTAAACCCTTGGGCCCGGAAATCAGGCACCCCCGGGAGTCGTACATGGCCAAAAGCCGGAGGTTGAAGTCAATAAGCCGGTTTACCAAGTGGAGATCGTTACGGCCCATGAAGGTATAATGGCGTAAAAGTTCAATCAGCTGTACCAAGGCTTGAAACATGTGATGTACAAAAGAAAGTTTCGCGGTGACTTCCAGGTTCGTCTGGGGATATTCCTTGACTCTAGTGTGGATGTCGGCAAGCTCGTTTTCAAGCCTGTCCGCCACAGATTCAAACTTCTCATACTCAAAACAGAGGCCCAGGAAAAATGCCTTAAGACCGTAAACGAACGCTTCCAATTGGTCTGAGGGGCTGCGGGTCATTTTGCGGGAGCTTCTGAGGCATTTGGGGCATTTGGGGCATTTGGGGAACTGGTTTGCTTGATCTGACTCTCTGGTTTCAAGGTACTGATGATTTTAGTAAGAGCTAGCGGAAATTGGCTAGCTTTAGGCGATACTAGTAACAAGAAATGGTGTAGAGGTTTGTCATGGAGTTCCACGACCTTCACAGGGCGTGAAGTCAGGAAATACAACTTCGTGACAGAAGCTAACGATCCGATGAGGCCCACAACATATCACATTCACTTTGTCTTACGACAACACATTGGGCAACGCTTGTAGTGGTGAACACCAGGAGAAAACCGGGAATGCACATGAAAATCATGAATATCACACCCAGCCCATTCAAATCCCAATGATCAGTTGCGTTATATTGCTTGTGTAGTGTAAAGGCATGTTCAGGGTCCAAACTTTCAGGGCACTTTTTTCTGCTGCACTCTGAATATGGTTGTACTCCGTTTAGGTGTTTTTGGGGTAACATCCAGAGCAACGAACCGAAATGTGCAACAGGTGATCGTTCAAAGATATTTCAAACTCTATTAGTTGAATCGTTAAATATGAGCCCATGTTCTTAGCTGTAAGTCATCACTTTAGATCTAAGAGATCAGTAATATCAGCATCACGTGCACTTTATAAAAGTGTTGAATTCTCTGATAATATACCCCACCAATTGATGAATCTATTAAGGAGAAATATCGAACATTTTCACTTCCTAAAGTTAATAAAACTAGAACTGAAAGCTGGGTATAAGATCCTATAACTGTTAGAAAAGTCCAAAAGATATCCCTAAGAGACCTCCTGTTAGTCCCATCTCATCAAATATACTTTTACATGAGTTTGAATTATACTTGAAAAGTGAAATCAAGCATAGCTACGACAATTTCGAGGGTTCAAGTAAAAGTGGATCATATTCACTTGAATGTGATAAACTTCCTAGAATAATAAATCGTCTTATTAAAGCAACTGATGATGAAATAATAAAGGCAAGATTTCTAAGAGCAAACCCCACTGCTGCAATTTGAGCAAGAGAAAAAGTGTCAAATTAAACTCCAATAAACCAGTCTATACCTTCAATACAATTTTAATGACTAATTTCATACAAGAACTCGACAAAACTCCATATATAAATGGGAAAAGTTTGTCTCCTAACGTTCGTGATCCACCTTTTAAATTGCACACAAAATTTAGTAAACAACCCAGCCCAACACTAGGTGGTTTCAAACTTTTGCATAGGTTTTGGGGGTGGTCAAAAACGAGTCTTTATAGGGGTCGAAAATGTGTCTTTTGCTAGTTATACTGGGGTGCTTCGTTTCATTTGCGTAATATGATCTGTTATGCAAACCTTCTTTCATTGTTATACATTCTCATGATGTTGGTGCTGGGCAGCTTCATCCTAAACTTTGAGAGAAAATTCAATTTCACCACTGATACACCTTGTTTATTCTTCTGGTGTATGGGTGAATCTGATAGCAACATATTTCGTATCATTAGCAGTAGCACAGCTGGAATCATAGCCCAACACATCATCAGCACATAACTCAAACACACTGGTTCCTTGGAAATCCAACTCAGGAGTCGAATTGAGGAGCCACCTATACACCAATCTAAACCCCAGAAGTGGCTTGTCCAAGAACAAAAACTTGCCTTGTCCATTGATATTCAAGTATGTGCCCGAGTCCACGTGCTTCAACGTTTTCAATTTCCTGTCATATTCAAAGGTTGTGGTTCCTTGGTTTGCAACCAAGCGGCCGTCTATGACGTTTATTGGCATTCCCTTTTCTGACAACGGATTATCTATAACAGACAAAGTACCTTGACGAAGGTTGCTGGTAGCAAATGCCAATGCAGATAAGGCTAAGATGGAAAAACACTTCATTTCTGGGGGACCAATTATCCTATGTGATGGAGCGAATTTGAAGGTAGATGGTACAATTTAATGTTTCGTGCTTAACTGGTGGATCCATCCTCGCTTTTATATCAATCAACAGTATGGCCACTATGCCTAACTTAAACATCCAAGAACTTTTTAAGTGGGGCAAACTCCCCGGAAAGGGTTACCAAAAACACGGGCGAGGGTTTCTGAAAACCGTCACACGGTAGCAGCATGGGGGCCGTAAACACGGCTAGGTTTCCCAGTTTAAGGCATACAGACAATTTATTGCTCATTCATTCTATTGTTTATTGGAGAAAGCGTCATTGTTTTCCATTGTTTGCGCCTTTCGCTGAGTGGACAATGGTTTGCAGCCATGTGCTGCTCGTTATTTGGCAAAGTCATGAAATAGACTTCTGTTTAAATATCTTAGAGCTGATCATCCCTGCTGTGGGTATAGAGGGGTGGAAATATCAGCTCTGCAAGTCTACTCAAGGGTAAACTTACACTCCAACCCAAGAATACTCTGGATTGAGATGGTATGTAATTGGCCGTTTTATCTTACTACAATTTAGTAAGGAAAATATTAAAATGCTAGGACTGGTGATATTTAGAAGGTAACTTCGGCCAGAGAGGAATACCAAATGAAGAGGTTAAGAAATAACAAAGTTTCATCAGAAGGTCTGGATTTGGGGTAGATGACTTGGTTTTTCTTTCTCCTTGAAAGAGCGGAAACCGAAGCTGGGGTCTCGTGTATTGTTGTTCGGTATTCCTTGTGCTCGCCCCACAATTTTAAATTGAAATAGATTCATGTTTCAGCTTCAAAGATTTTCAACCTTTTTGGCTTCTTGATTTATATATTTATGACCGGTCTTGTGTTCTTAACTTAAGGGTTTGTACATAGATCATTAATGTTACACATTCTCTCAAGAACATATGGAAAACAAAGAAGCTAAGTGTTGTATGTGTGTTGATTCTGCCAGATACGGCCAACATACATCGGCCTACGTTTTCAAGCAAAGGGTACGTGAAAAACCGACCCCGTTTTATGGCCTAGCCCAGTGCTACCCCTCTGTTGGAGTGTGGGGTAACCTTCACCAAGTATTTTTATACGAATGGAAGTTCTTGCACAACTTCCATCTTTCTATTCTGCCTTACAGTTATTCTTACTATTTATATACTTCATTCAATCCAGAAGTTTTTTATGTTTGTTCAAAACACAAGGAGACGAAGGATGTCGGACCTACTGTCGGGGCTCCTGGCCCTCAGTCCATAGCCCATAATAGTACTGTCTATGAAGGCCACGGCTAACCCTGATGAGAAGGTTAGGTACGGTACATTACTGGTGATGAATGCACTTCAGCACTAGTTGTACCTCTTGGAAAAGTCTATTTCTGTGGCTATAATTCATTTTATCATTAACAAGGAATTGAGTCTAGAAGCCAGGAATGAACATCCGATTTCCATAATCAATCGTAGCAAGAAAACACAAATCGGACAGATTGAAATATAGCTCGCGATTGGTAGGAGCTCCAAAGAAGCTCAGCAAGGGCAAACCATCAATATAAGGAAAAAGCTTCTCGTGTAGACTCTTACAAGGCATTAAAAACACTTCACATACATCTATTTGTTCCGTGTGGGGGTGATATAGCCAACATCAATGACTTCCCTCTGTGTGTTCTATAAAGCAGAAATCCCTTGAGGATATGCTTCCCCACCATTTTCAATATTTGACGTTTAAGTCAAACTCCTTTGCCCATTAAATTTCTCGCCTACCACGAAGGACATGGCCCTCTTAGGTGGCCCTAGGATTTCCCAACGTTCGTGGCCAGAAACCCAGAAACACCCCAAAATATAAACAAAATGGAGTACATCAACACAAACAATCTCCCTAGAGAATCTAGAGATAGCGCCTTTGGGCGAACGGACAAATGGCCTCGCTCAAAAAATACAATTATAGAAGAAGTCCGAACGTGTGAATGTCGTTTTATGATGATTATTAGCATGATTAATTATGTCATGTCGCATCTGCGATGACGACACAATGCCCATTGATAAAATGACTACAGGAAGGAGCGACTCAACAGCAGCAGAAACTACGTCGAGTTCACCAAAGCCTACCCATATCCAGAAGGAGCATATGTGGGTACGGGAACAAAAGGGGTTCTGAGGGAAACAAAAAGGGTTCTGAGGGAAACAAAAAGGGTTCTGAGGGAAACAAAAAGGGTTCTGAGGGAAACAAAAAGGGTTCTGAGGTAATAAGGGAAGGCTATCACAGAAATATTACTTGTTGGAGTACGTCAAGTCGTTGCCAAATGTCGCGGATATGTTCACGAAAGCACTACCTGCAGTGATGTTCAGAAACATGACAGACATGATTATGCTGAACGAGCACCTAGGAGATAACGCAGAAAGAAAAGGCCCTGAGAAGAAATCACCACCAAAGAGAAATTAAAAATAACTAACGGAGTAAGGGAGTGTTGGATTCTAGACCCTGACCATCCTGGACGTAGTACAATCCCAAATTGGTATATGCACGACAAGATGAACAGCCGCGACGTCTGCGAGGGAAAACGTTTCCACATGAGCGTCTTAGAATTAGTGAAGTTAAGCGAAGAATAAGTATAGTGCATATATACACCAGTGGAGTAGGCTCGAAGAAGGGAGAGAAAAACCACTATCACAATCTGTAATCTCGTAAAGCATGTGTATACGATAAGCACATCTAACACGGGTTGTCATAAATTCCAACACTGTTTGTTGAGCTTCGGTTTCCAGAGATACTTCAGGTTTGTTTTTCTGGCAACCAAGGAAAATATATTATAATATGCTTTAACATGTTAAGTATCTCCCGAGTTATTAAATACCTCCCGAATTATTAACTCCCACATCATTATCTGTATTTAAAATTACCTCACAATATACTTAAATATGCCTAACAGAGGCCCCCAAGAGCGTTTTTCTGGCCCGGTGCGGCCATGCACTCCCCAGTTATCACACAACACTGTCACCATTGCGTCGTGTCACCACCCACCAAAACTTACCATCTACCATCTACCATCTACCATATTCATACCAAAAATATTATACAACACCAAACACTACTGAAACACGCCATGTCGTCGGCCTCTTTCACCCAGACAAGAAACTCCGCCATTAGCTTGGAAAATACCACGCAGGCGCTCTTGGGTCGCTTCTCCAAACTCCAACAAGTGGGCAACTCCGTCGAGCCCAGTGGCGAGGAAAGTGCGTTGATAAATCAAATCTCCGACACACTTGCCAAACGAGAAGAAGTTGTGGGCAAATTGAACCGCACCAGCGAATCCGACATCAACATCTCCACGTCCAAACTCCAACAACTACAACGCCACAAGGAAATCCTTGCTGCGGACCGAAACTCGTTTGCCAAGATCCAGGCCCGTATCATTGAGGAGCGCAACCGCAACAACCTTTTGTTCCTGGTGCAGTCGGACATTTCTGCGCATAAACAGCGGAATGTATCGCTGGTTGCAGAAAACGCCAACGAGTATATTTTGGAGGAAGGCCGCAGAGTCGACTCGGCCAATTCTTTTGCAGAACGGCTCTTGCAGCAGGCGTACGAGACACGTGACGAGCTTATTAGCCAGCGGGCGTTTCTCCAGAATGCCCTGAGTAAGATCCAAGGCACCATTCTGACGATTCCTGGAATCAATGCCTTGATTGCGCGCATCAATACGCGTCGTAGGAGAGACACCATGATTATGGCCACGGTTGTGACGTTGTGTATTATCGGCCTCTACTTTTTGTTGTAGGAGAGGGGGAGAAGAGAAGAAGAAAATTTAAACAGCCTTTGGAAATCACAACTAGTGGTGTGCTTTGCTGGTCATTTCCGTGGTATATGAAGCTATCTTGGGAATTAACAGTCGCACTTTAAGTCCATAACACGATTATACCCATGAAACTACAGAGGGTGTGTCTTGAGAGTCTGCTGATTCTGGGGATATGCTGTTTCCAAGATTGTTTTCTTTTCCAAAAATGGTTTTCTTTTCCAAGATTGTTTTCTTTTCCAAAAATGGTTTTCTTTTCCAAAAACGGCTCTTTCTCCAAGCATGGCATATTACAAATGGTGCATCTGCTTTATCCGGAAACTCAATGGTGCCCGGCCAACGGGGCCACCTGCACTCAATTGCTTCAGATTGCTCGAGTGTGAAGGTGCGGCCTGCATTGGCAGCAAGTCATGGGTGGCCCGCATTCTGCCTCCAGTGTGGGAGGGAGGGAGCGTGGCGGCGTGTGTGCCGGAATTCGCCCGTTTTGGTGATTCCGACTTTTGAGTTGATTTTTCCTCTTTTGTACCTTGCTTCAAGATACGCTTTTTGCAATCTATCATGGATGAACGTATCTTGGATTTGAAAATCCGCCGGATCGAGCAACTCAATGAAAAGCTAAGAGAGGCATTGAAAAAAGACCGCATCCCTGCGTCCAGAGCGGCGGCGTTGATAATACAGGCCTCGGAGGATATCCCCGACCCACTAATTCCCTCCATCTGGCACCTTCCTCCCGAACTAAACCGATATCGTGTTTATCAGGAGGCAAAGAATATGAGCAGTGGAAAGAATGTTTCGTGTTGTACCATTGTGTGAGGGTGCGTTGGTCATGACCCAGAGGAGATAATGTTCTCCTGGGCATAGTGACGGTGGCTGCCACGACTAAAGTGAAGGAACTGGAACCCACTAAAATAGAAAATAATTCAACATCTTAATTGACCATATGCAACTTTTGAAGAGCACAAAGGGGTTAATAGGAGATAAGGAGATAAGAGAATCTAAGGAACTCAAAACGAGCTAACAGAATCTAAAAGAATCTAAAACGAACTGTTGATCACATCACTAGAACCCAAAATTATATATATTAAAGTTATAGTAACAAAATCGTTAACCCCCACGTTGTAAGCCGGACATCTCGTCAAGTTTAACCTCCCGCAAATGCTCCACGGTCTCATTTCCCAACGTACTGTCCTCCTCTTGTTCATCCTTTCCACACCCACAATCATAGTCTTCTAGAATGGTTGTACAGTCATAGATGGGTTTCTCCAACCGCTCGTTGACTTTATTATGGACGTGACATCCCCATAAAGCAGCGGTTTTTCGTGATTCTACTTGCACTGGATACTTGGCCAACAACTGCGTGAAATGTCTGGCACAGTCTCCACAGGGATACACCTGGGCAAAAAGATGGATATACTGTTTTAACGTGCTTTTCTCCAGGATCGTGGGCTTGTCGGGGTACCGTGCCAAAATGGTGTGGAACAAGTGCCACGCCGAGTTTCCAAGCTGTGCCTTAAGTGTTTCGTTGGCCATTTTCGGCATGAACGGCGTTTCGGTGAATTCTTCTGGGGCCGAAAAGTCCGAGTCCAACTCTGTTTTCCCCAATTCTGGGCCCGTTTCGGCCAACTGTTCTCCTGTGAATCTCGTCAGCACTTCTTCTGCTGGCCTGGGTTTTGCCAGGAGTTCCTGGGGGTCGAAATCAGCCTTGTTGGCATCATTTTCCGGCTGGACTTTGAGCGAAGCCAAAGGGCCCGCCACCCCTAGCGACTCCTTATCTCCGGTCGCCATAAAGTAGATGGCACAAGACACGCAAAGCAACACGATGATGGACAAGAGTGGTTTTCTGTTGGGCCTTGTCATTCTGGGTTTCGTCATGTTTTTAGTTCTTTTGTTCTTTTTGTTGTTCTTTTTGTTGTTCTTTTTGTTCACTGGCTATCTTTCCTTCTTTCCAAAACTATAAAGTGGTGACAAAATCAGACGTGGCTACTGTATTTATGTAGTATTCCATGTACGCGAAGGACCACTTCAAGGGCAGACGTGTGGTGGTGATACAGGTGCCTCTGCGCTTAGGGTGTGGTCTGTGGTCACGTGATGTGAAGCTTAAAAGAGACAAGAAGCAAAAAGAGCCGAACACCGGAAATAACCGGAGCAAACACCGGAAATAAAGATAAGAGGGGTGGAAGACATTTTGGAAAAAAATTGGGCCTTTTGTGGCTTTTTTTGGTATTTCTGTGTACTCTATACCGACCTTCTCATGGCAACATCTACTACTATAAAGTGCGGATTAATATGGTAAGTACGTATGTCTTAGAAGATGAATATTGTAATGACCCCTTAAACTTCACTTAATGACTTGGTAACTACTAAATTTTATGGGAATAGCTTAATATTCAATATGCCCTAGTGACGTAGACTGTGGTGTGGTCGAAGCAATGGCTGAGACCGGTGTTTCCAACAGTACACCTCTCTACACCTCTCTTATCCGGACGCCTACCCCAGTCCATTTAACCGGTGAAAATTTGGAAAAAAAAATTGATATTATAGCTTTGGTATGTTTCTTTGTTAGCTGAAAGTAGGTACATATGGTCTTTAAGGATATTTCTCGCAAGGGGTGTCTTATAACCCAAAGTATTCACATTAGATCCTGTTAAGGGAGGTCCAGAGCTCTCGTAATTAGACTTGCAAGTGTAGGGTAGTTTTGAAGCAATGTAGTCTCATAAATTTGTATTTTGGCCATAGTATGTTTAAGGTCTATGGATATCAAACGTATCAGAAGGTTATTTCTGTGTCCAAATGCTATTAACCCTATCACTTCATCGCATATCTTTCAACTTTTTGGGTGTAATTTAACTGTACAACGTTTCTGTCCAGTGAAACACTTTTCAGGGTCATAATTTATAGAAAATAAACTCATTTAAAGAAAATTACATGTTACTCGTGCTTTCAAAAGAGTTTCTTTCAGGCCTAACTAGGCTCAACTGAAGTACTATTACTGATTGACCAAGTGAGCAGACAGAAGTACTCTGTTGGTCACGCTTCTCTTGACGTTAATAGTAACTAAACAACACGACACCACTGGAAGAAGTAAAGCTAAACCCACGTCTACTTATCTTTTTTATCTTTCCACTCCTTCACCGCATCCTTTAGTGGAGCCCCACCCTAGACACTTCGAGTTCTGTTTGGAGAGATTTGGAAAAAGTGAAAGAATCTGAATCTTAGTGACCCTAACAAACGCTGGTTGTTTTTGGTGAAGCATTGGGCACATTGACTGATTTAGTTGCCCACTCCATTCAAGTAGTAATCCCCTTTCTCCTGTTGTATCATACATGTGTTTGTTTACGGTAAGTTTTAATGTTAGTTCACTTGTCTGAATACCCATCGATTAATTAGTGATATTTCATCTTAGCGACCGTTGGTTTATTTCCTCAGAGTAGTTAAATAAACGAGTTTATGTTGATACTCCCACTGGAATATTTCAGTGGGTGAGTTTGCATTCTTGTAATTCAATTATCAATACACACTCATCAGGAACACATCCCTAATTACAGTACAACGAGCTTCAAAACGGTCTATCGCTTCTAATCATTTATTTATTTTGCTTACTTTTCGCAGTCGAACAGTGCCGATGCAAATGGTGGAAATAAAAAGTGCTTCTTCGGTTCAAGGAAATCATCCACACAAGGGCATCCTAACTACATGGCTTATTTCGAGGTGTCGATGGTGGCGGCTTGCAAAACTCCAGGCAATGCATCGCTACCCACTCCGTAAAGGAGCTTGATACCGCCAACCAACGTCGCCAATAACGCCACCGATGTCCACAACAAGAGGTGGGCCTGGGCCGCAATGTCCTTCTTGCTACAGTCGTAGCCTGCCCATTTGGTGGTCTTGGAGGTTTTCTTGTCCTGAGTGGCAGAACACAAGCATTGCCAGCATTTGGCCTGCACCTTGGTGCACGAGCCATGGCCACTACAAGCATTGGTGGATATCTGGCATGACTCTTCATCGGCATAACACGACTTGGCGGCCACGGCACCCCTCTTTCCGAAAGTAGCAAACACGTCGTCAAGCTCGTTGTTTCTCTTCGATAATTGGTGGCCATCGGAAGCAATCTTGTGGTCGGTTCCTATAGCCACTAAAGTGATGTCGAACTTCGATTGCAACGCAAGAATACTCTCCACCAACGCACCCTTGGCCACGGTGTATGTCTTGGAATTGTAGCCGATTCTCAGGCCGATGGAATGGAGCGAGTCCAAGTTGGCCACAACAAATTCGTTCGTCTGTTTTTCCGACGACGCAAACTTCACCATCTGCATCATCTCATTGATGTAAAGCTTATCGTTGACGAGCTTCAACCCAGACGACACTCCGCCAAGCACCTGCTGGGCATTGGCGTCGTTCTCAGCACCCGAGTTCTTGACGAGGTCGCTCCAGGCCTGAGGCAACTCGTGGTTGAAGAACTTGAATTGACGGGTCAACGTGTCGCCTTCGGTCTTATCCGAAGACACAAATTTGATCTCTTCAGTCAAGTGCGACACCCCCGACGCATTGTGCGCCTCTGCCACTTGCTTGGGGAGTCTCTTGAAGAGACTCTTCACAAGATTTTGTGCCAGTTTGTCCTTCTTTCCCGCATCAATGTGGAACGAGGGCACCAAGTTTTTATGAAGGTGCTCCGGGGCATCAATACCCTTGAGAATCACCAACAACCCGGGTCTTTCGGACTCGCGCTCATGAACAAGGTCAATGAAGTCCACCGCCTTGTCCTTGTGGCCGATCGAATAGTATTCTCCGGCGCCAAACTTGTCTGCCAAGTACAACAACGAGTTCTTAACCGAAACCGAGGGAATCACGTCGGATATTTTGCCTGGAATTTCGTAAACAGCAATGTTGCTGGACGCGTATACAGCAGATGCTCCCAATAGCATTGCGGAGCTCAACGAAGCGATCTTCATGGTGAAAATGCTGGACGTTTGTCGACTTTTGATAACCTTAGATTGAGATTGCGAGAACCCAATGGTTTTTTATTAGAGATTTTTAGTAGCGAGGGCCGAACTTGATGCTTCTCTGCAGTACGTGGTGTACGGGTAAAGTGGAGTGGACGTTAGATAAGCCCATGTCAACGGGTGCCCATTGTAACAATGATTTCCTCTTTTTGGGTGGTTGGCTTGGAGCTAGGGTATTGAAAGAGGTGGGTGTGGCTCAACATCTTTAGAAATAAAATGGTGTTGTTTATTTCTTTTTTGGCCATTGATTGACATTTTGATAAGGCAGTGTTGAGAAAAAGCGCATGCGCAAGTAAATATAGTAAAAAAGTATGAACGGGAAAGCTTGCAGGAGAAGAAAAAAAGTGTGGTAAAAAATAGAAAACGGAAGAGAACGGAAGAGAACGGAGGAATAGGGTCTGGCTTTAAACTTGCTTTCTTCTAGAAAGGGCTGAAGTGGAGAGTCATTTCTTTATGTGATTATCTTCGGGGTTGGAGTGTATTACTACTGTATTGGCTGATCAGAAGGCGTCCGACCGCACTTGGATCTGGGCAGTCGGAGCTTCACATTGGTAATTTTTTTTCAAATGTTTTCAATTTTTTTAAATCTTTCAAGAATACTGTAATCCATGTTGTTGAGCATAATATACTATCAGTAAATGAATGAATGATTATAGGAAAAAAAGGTGTTAATCTAGCTTCGGCTCAAGTGGCTGGATATTGGTGAACATTGGAGAATAGCTATTCAGGTATTTTGAGCCCTTCTTACGTAATTGGACCTTCTTAAATAATCGATGTATGCGAGACATCACTAGCCTCAGTCTGATTCAGGAAGCGCCACCGAATCACACTATTGATCTCCGAGGAGAAGGATACGAACCATGTACTTACACAGTCTTGAACATAAGCAGCAGGGTTTGTAACTAAAATGAGAGTTCCAAATTACCACTCTGAGATAACCATGCTCCAAGAGAAGAGCTAGGAGTCATAGTAATGGAAAGCTTTCGAGCCCATTGTAAAAACATATCTTGGGATATGGAAGCCTTTTGGGATAAGCCTTTTTGAAAGCGGGGGCTTCCCTCGTTTGTTTTCAACGAAACTTCTTGGAACCCTACTAAATGGGAAGAATCCAAGACTGAAGGTTTCTGTGGTTACTTTGGGTCCAATACGTTTGCTGAGAAGGCTGCGTGGGAGTTTCTTGAACAAGAAATACCCAACTACACGGTTAATTTCGTCAACCCAGGCTATGTCTACGGCCCACAAGCGTTTGATTCCGAGGTCAAGGATGAGCTCAACCTTTCTTCAGAAATTGTCGACAGTTCGTTGAAGTTGAACCCCGACTCTGATGTTCCTGATGTCTCTGGTCCATTTATTGATGTAAGAGATGTTGCCAAGGCCCACTGCGTTTGAAAAGAACTTGACCAAGGAACAGTCCCAATAGAGAGAGAGTTGGGGACCCCAGGATTGTTGGACCCCGAGACTTTACTACCACATAAGAAAGTACAGACTATGCGGTATAAAGATTTCAAATGTATAGAAGTTGGTTTCCTGGAAAATGTAAAAGAGTGATTTCTTTTGCCTTACCACCTTTCCTCAGCAAACAGAACAATAAGAGAGTGTTTCGTCTCAAGGCTTTTTCGATCCGCTTCTCATCGGTGATTTCCTATTATTAACCATCTTTCCTGGTCAACCAATTCTATCATGTACCACCAGCCTTGCTTAGGGCGATAACAGTTAGGAGATTCTGTATTGTGGTGTGCGTTTTGAATTAAATGTTAGTACCACTTTGAATGAATTTGAAGGAAAGAAAAAGGGCATGTATCCTCAAAAGCAAAACTGAACAAAGAATTAGAAGCGAAAACATTGAATTGAAAGCGAGAACATTGGTGCATAGTTACGAATCCAGAGAATGAATAAGCCCACTGCGTTCTTAGGAGACAACTAGTACCTCTGACTGTATAACTTCTTATTTTTGAAAGCTTCTATCGAAACAGGGGACGTTTCATATATCTCAAGTATAAGAACTTGTTGGGGCGGCGTGATGATACATATCACTAATCACTACTCCATATATTCCTTGCAATTTTGGAATATATTCAAATGAAACGTCAAGTTATACTACCCAATGATGTAAAGTCGACTATTTCTTTTTTCAGAAGTGTCATGGTCAAAAACTTGTCCATAAATATATTAAATTTTCAAAAATAAGTGTTTCAATTAGCCAATATATGACACCATGCATTGTTTCAACTGGAAAAGCGTCTGTGACACCCCAAAAACAACCCTAATTCTTGTTTTAACACATCCAGAATCTGCCACCGGAAGTTACTCCCCTTGCAGACAGACCGGGCCGCCTCTTTTTAAAAGAATAGTACTTTCTTGGGCCCACTTTAGCAGTATTTCTGTGCCCTGTGCCTGTTAAAGAATAAAAAAAGTGGACATGCTCGATATCCTTTAAAGAGGATTTAATAGGTGCTCCAAAAACACTTTAAAGGTTTAAAAAGAAGTCAATCATTCACCATAGAACTAAGTATCATACCCAGAGGTGAATATATACTTACTTTGACCGACTCTGGAAAAAATCACCTTTTTATTTTTCAAAGAAACAATTGTATTACAGGACGCCGGTATAAAAGCGTAACAAAAACTATAAAAAAATAGAGAAAAACCTGAAAACACATCTGGATAGAGTACGGATTAATGAAGTTACCCAGCTCTCCCGAGCCCTATACCTTCCTCCTTACTCTAGCCGCCAATTTGTTTTTTTTTAAAGATGTAAAGCTTCTTAAGTCTTGTTTAATGGTACCAGCATTGAATTTAACGCCGTCAGGTCTTCGATGTTTAAGTGAATCCACCAGAACTTCGTGCAGCCACACTCATTATAAAGATGACTTTGAATATGTTGCAGATTAACCTCTTGCAAACAAAGATGACACTGAAACCCAGGTAGTGGTCGACGAGTATCATGCATTGGAACATAAGATCCAAAATTAAAATGGTGAAGAGCTTCAAGATCCTTGCGCTTTTTCCATTCCAATTTATGAAGAGCTTTCCAAAACTTCTCCCAACGGCGCTTGCCCCGAGCCTCCGGACATAAGTCCAAAAAATGCTGAGGCATCACAGGCGAAAGTGCTGCTTGCTTCCTCTTACTCAAAGAAGTGAAATTACTCGGATGGCATT